>VWPV01032680.1:0-10814 GCA_013389885.1 Geococcyx californianus | reverse complement strand
AGTAGCCCTTCTCTGGACCCTCTGAAAATAAGTGGGTTTCATTATATACTTACAAACACTGTTTGATTACAAGAAAAAATTTTAAATGACAATTTTACTTAATGTTAGCTAAAATTGCAATGAGTCCCACTTATAATGTCAGTATCGGTAGTACTTGGGTAATTTCCTGCTATAGAGTTGTTGTTTACAAAAATGTCCGTTTTTCACCTTTGACATTGAAGATTTTTAGTATAGCAGAATCTGTGAAAACTTCTTAGAGCCTTGGCTTTGCAAGTTTGAGAGATTTGTGGTGACTCTGTAGCTTTGGTATGCCACAGTTCCCAGCTCTGTCGACTTGTGTGTTTTCAAGAACAATGTTTCAAACTTGGTTGATTTGTGTATAATTTACTAGTTGTCTTTTATGAACAGTGATATCCTGGTCTTCAGGACAAGCAAAAAAACCCCATATTTAGTGCTGAATGCTAAGGACAAGTGTTGTTTACTTAGCATGGAGAGGATGAAGGTGATATTTTGAGATATAACTAATTTATAGTGGCCTCAAAGGAAATGTCTATACAACTCACATTTTTAGCTCATATTAGTTTTAAAATAGCTAATTTAAAGAAAGTTTGTTAGTTGAATAACGGTGGTAGTCCAGGGATTAGCAAGACTGAAAACTTTCGAGATGTGGGATAAAAATACAAGCAATTTGCTCAGTGTTGTGTTTGATCGTATATAAATTACATAGGGTAATGCTGTCCTGGGTATGCCTTTATGCATTTCATTTGCATGAATAACAGTGAAAAATCTTCATATAAAGCGTACTATGTAATGGGTCTCTGTAGAGCTGCGTGCAGTTCAATGATACGTTTTATGTTCTTTTACTTTGGGCATTAGGAAGAACTGAACTGAGTTTTTGCATGAGCAGAAGATTCCCCATCAGATTTGTCTTAGAGTGACTGTGTGTCTGCTGAGCATTTCAGACTTGTCATTTTAGTGACTAGGAAGCCGTCCAGGAAGACAGCTTTCCAGCATCTATTAGGCTGGTAAAATCAAAGCTTTCATTAGGCCAAGATTTTCACTGGGGGAATGAATTTATATTGGAACTATTTAACTTTCCTATTGCATTATGATTACAGAAATATTTGTGTTATTTAACTTATCCAGCTGTTGACCCCCCCAAAAAAAATTAAATAAATTAAATTCCTATCAGCAGACAAGGGGTTTGAAAGGGATTGCTGCTAAAACCATACTGACAACACAAAACATTCTGAGTCAAAGCAGTTCCAAAATGAATCTGTTAGTCTTTCCACTTCTCTTTATTTATATAAGGGATTCAGCAATAGCTGGTGACAACAATAATGCAAGGTCATCATATTTGCCATGATCTTTCTGAAAGGCCTTCAACACCTCCCCAAGTGAAACACATCTTTTCCACATATCGATTTTATATTTAATGGGTTTATCCTGTTCATACAAAAATTATTTATAGTTTTTTAAGCTTTTTCACATTTTCAGTCATACTGGTTTCCTCATGTATGTCTTATACATGAGGAATCTCATGTTTCATGTTGCATGTAATTATTTTAGTAAATTTTAATACAGTACATTTTTAGAAAAAGAAAAAAGAATATGAATGTGGTCTTATCTAAGTGTAAAAATACATTCTATTTCATATACTGTTGCTTTTACATCTGATATAAATGTCTTGGAGCTCAGATACAACAATTAGCCAGAGTTTAGCTTGTGCTCCAACCAAATATCTTTCCTTTAGTCTTCTGCAAAAGCACGATATTTTGGCAGGTGATTCCATGAGTCAAGTAAAAAGCAGATTGTCTAAAACTCTGATAGTCTGGAGTTTCAAGATAATTGGTGTGATAACAGACATGTTATTAGTCATTATTTTGTCCCATTTGCATCCCTGTTGCAGTAAACTGTTTCTTATTAAGGTAAAAATCTGTAATTTAAAATGGTTAAAGACACTTTTTTATCAAGTCTGACTTCACCTGTGTATACCAAATGCTGAAGTCAGGAATAAGCTTCATCCGAACGTCAGAGAACTATTAGCAATTTGTAAAGCAGGGCTTTTCTTTTACCAATAGATTTAGGCTATTACATAACCTCAATAAAGCTGAACAGATGAATCTTAAGTGATGCTTCAAAAGAAGCATTTTTCATATAAATATTCCTTTGCTTTTTTAGGAGTAGAAGGAGAAATACCTGCACCATCATTTTTCACCTTCATTTATGACGCACTAACACTTTTTTAAGGACTAATTTGGCTCTCTAATCAGATGGATACTCACATCAACAGCATTACTTCAGTGTAGAAATGTTTCTACTGTCTACATGCCTTCATAAAGCAAAATCCACCTCCATTTTAACATTAAATTTGACTTATATCTGAATTACATATGACTTTTGTGATCAGAGGCAGCACGAAGCAAGAAAGTGGAAATAGCTGACATCTGAGTCTAGGGAGCTTATGTCCATTCTGTAGACTTTGTACCAGTCTCTGACTTTAAAATCAAGTGGAGTTTTCACTAAAACATTTAAATAAATAAATAGAAAGTTTGACACTACTTTCTGACATATAGCCGTGAGTTCACACTAAATCTGCACACTGTCTCATGTTTTTACATCTTAGGATCCTTCATATCTCACTCACTGTAGCAGTGTCATTCAGATTTGACACCTAGGCAGAAAAATCAATTCAGACACCTAATTACAAATTAGTCTCCCTAACTTTACTTATTTGTATAAATCTCTTTCTAGCCAATATCATAGCCATAAGTCTTAACCAGGCTGTAACTATCTTATTTTCTTTCATCATCTTACTTAGTTATTACATCCTTTTATGCATAAAAATGACAAGTACAAACTCATACTGTGACTCTGTACTTAAAAAAACTCCTGTAAAGTTTATTTTCTTAGATATAGTTAGATTATATTTCCCTTTATCCTCATTCCCAATTCTCTGTTCTACAAAATGCTAATTATAGGCTTCATAGGTGTGCACTGGAGGCCTCCTTCCTCATTTAAATCGGGATATCAGCCATTAGATAGGCAGATTGCATTGGTGAGTGACACACTTGCAGACATATTCAGTACCCATTTCCTAGACACATCTGACCGGTCCTTCCACCACATTGCATGAGATCATCTTCCTGAGGAAAACCAACTTCAGACAGCAAGTGCTCAATTTTTAGGTGGCTGTTTAGATTTAGATATGTAAAAAGTACATCTGTACATCAAATCATGTTAGATGTCATCTAAATGGTCCTGCATAGTTAAAAAAAAAATCCCAACAAAGCAGAAAGGATGAAATAATCGTCCTTTTGTCAACTCAAAAAATGAACCTTACCAGCCTTTTGGAGTGTACTAACTATTGAGGCAATCCGCGTACTTCATATTCAGGTGTATAAAGTTCAGTGATATTAATATAGGAATTAGTAGTTATGTTATACTTCCTATGTATTTTTGCTTTTCAGAGACAACCTGGATCATTTGTATATTTGGCATATATAAGCAAAAAGAAATAAATAGATTAATAGATTCATTTTGATGAGCAGGGGAGATGGGACACTAAAGTAGAAACATGGCTTTCATATATTTCCAGATTTCTTTTAGAATATTGTAGGTGTTATCAGTAAAGCACTGAGCACTCTAGTGGTTAAATCAGTTCAGTCTTTCCTAAACATTACCGACACCATTTTACTGCTTAGCTACCATTTGATGAATGGTTAATTTTTCCCCCTCATCCATCATTTTCACAAACCATTTTTTAATCTAGTTTTTATTACAAAGATGTGAATATTTTTCTAGTGCACAGAACCCAAAATACAAATAATCATAATCATTATGTGAAAGTTTGACATGGTGACCGTCATGCTTCATAAACTCTAAAGCCTGACATATTTTCAGTGATTTATTTTCAAATATATTATTCAGAGAGCAAACCTGTGTACACTTCCCGAGGAAAAACCCTCATATTACCCTGTTCTTCTGGAAAATATTTCAGGATCTTTTTCACTTATCAATGAAGTCAGGGTTTGTTGAAGAACTTGACAGAGGAAAAAAAAATAAAATTAAATAATGAAGAATTTTATCTTAAGCTGTAGGAATTTCCATTTTAGATCAATTTTTTACATACTGGCAAATCATTAACTTATACTCCTGGATATTTTAAATAACAATTCAGGGTCTAGGCTGTTAGCTGTCTAAATTTTCCATACTTAGAAAGAATGTTAATAGCAGAAAGAGATGTTTGTCATTCCATGTTGGGATATAGTTTATAAATAAAAAAGTAAGTATTTGTGCTAGGGATTTTCTTTTATTTTTGATATGCAGGGTTTATTTAGAATAAATTAACACATTAGTAGATTAAGTGAAAAATATATTTAGACAACTGCTTTGAACAGAACAAAATAAAATATTTCAAATAATTTAAAAGATAAATTCATATATTGTTAGATAAACGCAAACTTAGATATTAGCTTGAAGAAAGTAAAAATGTCAAAATCCTACTTTACAGATTGTTTAGGAATTTCCCACATGGAGAAAGACAATGAAAATCTGCTAAACACTAATATCCTTATAAAAAAGGCTAGTTATGGCACTGAACTAATGAAATGATAAAAGTTAATTTTGAATGAAAGCAGGCATAAAAGAAGGAAGTTCGCATTCTCCATGAAGTGATGGAAAAGAACATCAAAACATCTGAGCTAAACAAAACATTTTGTATTTCTGTGTCCCCCAATCCTTGATTTGACTGCACCCTTTATTTGCATAAACCAGCAAAAAGGCAGGCAACTAACATAAGAGAAAACAAATTAAGCTTCTACAAGATGATCAAGACGAAGCAACTTTCCAGTTCACAACTTCACATTGATTAAATATGTTATGTTTAGATCTAGCCATAACACAGGGAGTATATTTAAACTATTTTTTTCTTGAGAAGATTTTAATGAAGATATTAAAATGCTATTAGCACTGAAGACAGGGACAGCATCTGTTAATTCTGCTTTCCTTCTATTCTAGAAGAAAAACATGAACTAGTCTCACTAAAATCCAAAGAAGAAATTAATTTTCTCTGTTCTTCCTTGATGCATTTATTTACTCCTTCATACCCATCATATGCCCGATTGGATGAATTAACCTCAAGGGTAGGATTCACCTAACCTAACTTCATATGTCTGTATAATAAGGCAGGGTTCATTCTAGTGAATATTAAAGGTTGGATTCATTGCAAAAGTGAGATACAATGTGAATATCTTTGATAGACTTTTCACTCCCAGTCTATGAAACATACATTTCTTTAACTGGAGTGTGCTGTGTTTAGATGATGAGTTCGGGATGAAACGAATCAGTCGCTGGCCATATTGACCGTGTTGACTGTATCTCCACTGATCGTAATGAGGACCCAGACAGACACATCAGAAGCAGACATTTTTTGTCCAGGTGTCTAGGACTCACTCTACATGAATAAATGCCAAAATATCATAAAGCTAGATATTTAATCTAAGATTGTGCAGGCTCCTTCTAGACACTAGAGAGAGATAAGGTATTATCACTTTGAAGGTATGTGACAGAAAAGCCTAGATAATTAGCTCTGACTGGTCACTTTACCTTTTAGATAGCTGTACTAAGCATAAATTACAGCATTACTTAATTTTATTCTTATACAATTACAGCATTATCTGTATATATAATACACTTAGAGGATTTGTTATTATTCTGAGAAATAAAGTATACAGTACTTTCCAAGGGGAGAATGACTTTAACAACACGTTTCTTACTCGAGATATCAATAATGATGAGTAGAGCAGAAAAAAAGAAAGAAAAGAAGAAACCACTGTTTATGGTGCAATATTTTTTTTTTTCCTCTCAAAAGAAAATAAAATAATTGTTAACTGTGTTCATTCTGGTTGTTTATAGCTGTAGTATCTATTCCCAAGAGTCCAGCTGGGAAATCCAAGTAGCTAACACAATGGAACGTGGGTCCCTTAATTGTTTTTATGGGTGAAAAAAAAGGATATTGACTGCCTGTTTTACTTCTAAGTATGGATTATTTTTCATAGTCAATGTTACATTTCTCAACAGCAAAACATAAAAATACTCCTAACATCACCAATAGGAATTCTTCATTTCACTCACAATTCATTCTTGCATGATGTTTAGAGTTGCTGCCCCCATCCTCTAGGTAGAAACAGAATCCATCTCTTAGGCAGAAAAAAAAACAAACAAGGAATTACCTCCAGACTTCCTAACAGGGTTATACTCTCCTTTAGAATCTTCATAGAAATATAGCTTTAAAATCTAAATTAGCAAAATCAAATCAAAAACCAGATATTTTATTGGAAAAAGTATACCCTTTCTCTGATTTCTAGAAGAAAAATGCCACAATCTAATGTCTTAAAACAAGGACAGCATAGAAATAAGCTCTGAAGTGGTGAGAAATTTTGGCAAATGGTTTTATCTTTCTGGCTGCTTTTCTGTCTCAAAGGTACCATCTCTATGTCAGATGAAGTCAAATGTAAAGTAATTTCCATGAAAGAAAAACTAAGATGAAATGAAAACAAATAGGGGAATGATCACTACTTTCCACTCAATATATTTTTGACTGCACAGCGGAAGTCTAAAACGATTTTTATTTTACATCTGACAATATTCTCAGAGTAACTTATAGTAGTCCATTTATTAAAGGCTGTAATAAATATGACTTACATAAATAACATATGTTCTAATATATGTTTTTATTTGGGCTTCAAATATGAAAAATATAAATATTTTAAAATGCATTTGAGTTCCAGACATTCAGTGATTATTGCAAACAAAACTTACAACATCCTCAAAATAAATGTAAGTATTTGATTATCTGTACTTGTTTACTATAATGACATCAAAGGAATACATTTCAAAATGAATACACTTACAGGTTTACTCCTAAATTTCTACAGATGCTGAGCATAGAATTCATTGATATTTAGATGAATAGAAATTTCTAGAAATAACCACTTTTAAAGGTGTAAAATAAAAGTGAAGGTAAGAAATGTTTTTTCCCTACATATTAAAGTTCTACATAGACTGAAATCTTTGGGGAAAGAAACTCCCAAAATAAACAAATAAACAAAAGCCCAAACAAATAAACAAATAAACAAACAGGAGAAGAAAGCAAAGACAACAGTGCAGACTGCTATTAGGAAATGAGGCTTGAAATACTTACATGTGTCTGTCACTACCTTGCTCTGGTTCTACGGTAGCGAAAATATTCTCTCAGATCTCCTACTGGAGAAAAGAATGTAAAGAGTATTTAACACTGCATGATGCAGTTATATCTTAGTAATGTAACCACAACAGGTTGCTCAGGAAGGTTGTAGAATGTCTAGCATCAGTACCCTGTAGATCTACAAAACTCAATGGGACATCATACTGAGCAATCTATTGTAAGGGACTGTGATTCGAGCATTGATGGTTGCCTGGCCCATCACCTGAGGTCCCTGCCAACCTCAACTATTCTGTGATTCCATGGCTGTCACTACACTAAGGTCAACTGATCATCTCCTTGG
Source organism: Geococcyx californianus (assembly GCA_013389885.1). NCBI lineage: Eukaryota > Metazoa > Chordata > Aves > Cuculiformes > Neomorphidae > Geococcyx > Geococcyx californianus. Next base: position 3,267 of record VWPV01032680.1, on the reverse strand, counting down.
TAAGCATGTGTCTTTACAGAAAAAATAATTATAGGATGCTTACATAATTAATGTACATTTTGTAGAATCTACAGCTTCTTATCAGTGTATAACAACGAACTGGGATGTGACTGCCCTGGAGTCTTTTGATCTACTTTTGATCTTATATTGACAATGGCGTCTGTCACACTTAGTGACAACAAAGGAAAGATCAAACTCTGGAGTCTTGAGTCCTACCTCAGAAGTAAAATGGCTCAGAATTCATAATCTTACTTCTCTCATTATCTTACTAGCGGTTATTTTTCTTGTCAGTTTAGCCTACATTCAGGTAGAGTGTTTCTTTCTGAAGACCAGTGCTACACTCTTTTCTCTTCAAGTAAGAATCTGAGGGATTTTAAAGAAAGGGATACAAAAGCCTCTCAGTTCAATTATCCTGTCTAGGCCATAAATTTCCATGCAGTATTCATATTAATAATTTCCTTCCTTTTTTCACAGAAACACACAGGAACTATAAAGAGGTGAAGAGTGGAAAGCACATGTTCAGCGTAATTTACAGAGGCTTGTTGTATATCAACAAATGAAGTCAAGGGAAGAAGAAAATCTTTACAGGTTAAAGTTAATCTACTCTACACATGATTTCCTCTGTAATGAGATTTTACAAGGACAAAAGGTTTCAAAAAAGGCCTCCTCTCTGACCTAATGTGCATGCTGCAAAGTCTCATGTGAGTAGGTGTTTGTTGATATTTAAGTGACTATAATTTTCAGAAATATAAAACATTTTCAGAAATATAAAACATTTTCAGAAATATAAAACATTCCTGCCACAGTTTCAGAAATGCAGAAATTATTACAAGAATTTCAGAAATTATTTAAATTGAGATGAGTTTCAACTGAATGAAAATGGCTTTCAGAGTGTCATAACAGACAGATAAACGAGATATATAAGAGCACAGATTGAAACAGAACTGCACTCCACCCATTCTGGGTGAAAATACAATGCTTAGTACTCCACTAGGCCTGAAGTCCTCTTAGATTTTGGCAGGATAATCAGAGTCCTGAATGCTGATGACTTGCAGTGATGCAAAGGAATCAGCATTAGCATGAGATGGCAAAATATTCTGGAGATATTCTGTTTCACTTCACTACTTAACACACATATCGAGAGTTAATTCTTGGAACTCTACATCATATATACATATAAGATTTATTTACTTATGTATTTTAGCTGATCACAGTGGTATTTAGACCTATTCCTTTGATTTAAGCTCTTTTCTTTTAATTTTATTGTGCTGCTTACTCACCCCATCTGATGATAAGGAAATTAGCACTTTTCCCTTCACTTCCAGATCTGGAGCTATAGAGGTTTTACTTACCATATACACTGTTACTGAGTTTTAATTATCATCCACCTATACCTATTAGCGCAGTATACATTGCAGATCATTAGCAATTCATTGTATAGTCAATTAATATTGACATCTAATAATGCCTCTGTATAGTAATTGCATTTTCATTATATCCTATGGGACACATATGTCCAGTTTGAAGAGCATACTTAGTAGCTCTGCTGAAGGAGAAGTAATTTCTTGCCTTTATAACTATTTTTCCTTCTACCCCCCCCAACCAAAGTAAAAATAATTGAAAATGAATTATTACTTTCAAATTTTAGACTCATCTCACTGATAACAGGTTTGGATGCACAAAAAAATTAGATTTCACAAAGCTGAACCTGGACAGTAATCTAACTTTCACATCATTTATTGTTGAGCATGAATGATTTTTATTTGGGATTTTACAGCAGCATCAGCCATAACTGCCCTATGAATTGTTCAGACCACCTGGAAAATTCCCTTTTGACCTCTTAAAACCAGTAACTACCTTATCCAAAATCTTTACTTCAGCAAAATCAACATTCAGTTACAACAGTGAAATTAAACTGTCTCTCATAGAAACTGGATCTGAAGTCTCTCCTGGTCTAATTTTAAATCATGTGGAAGGTTGTACACAGGCACAGAGGATCTTATCCTCTTAATTGAGTCTCTCTTCTGGATGACCAAGATATCTCTTCAGTGAAAAGATGAACCTGGAGACAGCTGTGTGCTTGGTTCCTGCCGTAATGTTTACGTAGGAAACAGAGGACAGTAGCCAGGAGCAGCTGTGGAACTTAAGCATAAAAACTTATTCATAGTAATCTGCTATATATTTATATTTATTTTCTTATTTGTTTGAGAAATGTGTCAGTTCATAGAAGAGTTCTGTTTCATAAAGTTTGCAGTGGATCAGTTTAAAAAAAATCCTCAAAAAGGGAATTTTCACTTAAATTCTTTTTTTGTTGAGAACAGAAAACTCACCACCCACTTCTGGAATTTTAGTTGGTGGCAATTGTCAATGTTCTGTAAAATGGCAGTTAACTTAACCTAACCTTCACTGAAATTCTGACTCTAATCTGCTAAGTATTGCACAATTACCAAAAAAAAATACTATTCCCAGATCCTTTACAATAAAAAAATCTTCCTCCTACACAACTAGAGAAAAGACTAGGTGACTTGGATTACCTGAATGCTTTATTGTTAGGAACTTAGCATTCTTCCCCAGCAAAGCAGGGTTTCCATGGTCTATTTTACTAGGTTGGCTGGGGTAGAGTTAATTTTCTTATTAGTAGCTCATAGAGTACTATATTTTAGACTGGTGCTCAAAATAGCACTGATAACACAGGGATAGTTAAGTTATTGCTGAAAAGTGATAACACTGCATCAAGACCATTTCTGTTTCTCATGCTACTCTCCTAACAAGTTTACTAGGGTTGCATAAGAAGTTGAAACAGGACATAGTTGGGACAGATGAACCCAAGTGGCCAAGGGAATATTCCATTCGATATGGCATTGTTCTCAGCAGTAACATCTCAGGGAAAGAAGAAGGTAAGGGTAATGCTTGGAGTTATTGTATTTCTCCTGCCAAGTAACTGTTAGGTGTGATAAAGCCCTCCTTTCTTGGAGTGGACTAAACAACTACCTGTTAATGGGAGGCACTGAATGTGTCCCTCACTTTGATTTGCTTGTACACACAGATTTTTCTTCACTTGACAAACTGTCTTCATCTCAACACACAGCTTTTCTCGCTTTTAACTTTCTAATTTTCTCCTCCATTCCACTGTGGGGGAGTAAGCATGGCTGTGTGTGGTGTTTGCCTTCCTAATGTGGTTAAACCATAAACCTATCATTTAGTGAAGAAAACCTATAAGGACTAAAGAGATAGTTTAGTCCATTTTTTACAAGGGTGTGCAGTGAT
>VWPV01032677.1:0-25757 GCA_013389885.1 Geococcyx californianus | reverse complement strand
TTGGACGATGCCCTCGGTCACATAGTGGGAATGTTGGGAGTGTCCTGAATAGGGATAGGAGTTGGACTCGATGATCCTTTTGGGTCCTTTCCAACTCATGTAATTCTACGATTCTATGTATCTTCTTGCAGAGAGTACATTGATCAGTTGCAGAGGAAAAATGTAAGAAACAGCCCAAAAATATTTTTATAAATTTTCAATCATTTCAAGATTAGGTATGCCTTAAGTTTATTTACAGCTAGTGTATCTGTAGTGATCTGAATAGATATTTTTCATCCAGTTGCCAGAATTTATTGATTTACTTATTTGATTCTCTCTTTCTGGCTAAATCAATTTTATCCACCTGTAGAAAATACTGTTGTCATTTTGTTATTCAGCCAGTTCAGAGAGCTGAAACCACTGGGAGAACTCTTGATATAATTTTCCTCCTAAGGACTGAAGCTGGAGCACTTAAATCATTGCTTCCTAGTAGCTATTCAGTTTAGTGAACATCAGAATTTTTTTCATGAATTATATTTCAATGAAGTTGGTATGTCTCTTCATTAAAGATTATTTCTGTATAATTTCCATGCAGTTCAGAGAACTGAAGTATCATCACAGGCTTCATAGTAAAGATTTATTCCAGATAGGGATTCAGCCTTCAGTGATACTTTTTGATTTCAGCTCATTTGCATCCTGTCCTTGTGCTCAGGGAGACAAAACATGGCTGTGCAGTCTCAGGGATGGCTCAGGATGCCCAGAGATAGGAATGAGGGAGGGAGATGTTGCTGTTTTCTATACCTCTGCCAGCATCCTGGAGTGTCAAAATGGCTTCTACAGCTAGCATTGTCATTTTCATCATTCTTGTATTCCCTAGGGTGATGAAAATACTCAAATTGTTAAACTGTCTGCTTGTTTTGTCTATTGCCATTTTAGAATACAGACAATCTTATGATGAAAAAGGCGTCCTCAGCAGGACTTGGGCATGGGGTTAAATTGCAACACAATAAGAGAACTATACTGGAGTAAAGTGCTGGAATAGTAGTTATCAGCTTTATAATTGTCAATAGAAGAGATGTCTTCAGAGCATTTTGGTTTCTTTCCTTTCAACTACTTATTCAGTTTATTAAATATTAATACCATTTATTCAGTATGAAAGCTCGTCACTTCCCATGCTCTACACATTCAAATGAAGACATTTTAGTCTATGTGTATAAAGCCAGGTGTTTCTTCATCTTGGAGTAAACATGCAGCTGAATAGGAATAAAAACATGCACAAAATATCTAATTAAAGCAGATCTTGGGTCAGTCTAGGAAGGTGAAATCCCTTTCCTGGAATGTTTTCCAATACTGGAATAGCAACCAATTCCTTATGATCGGCTGTTTGCATATGTGATCTTTATTCAAGTTGATGAAGAAGAACAGAAATACTGGCATTTGTGGGCACAGAGATGCACTGGTGTCCTCTTTGGAAACATTCATGGGTTACCAAGCCTGAAGGGAATGAAAAAGGGCTGAGAATGATGTTTGATCACCTTCAAATTGTGTGCTGATAAACTTTGGTGGCTTATCTCTGTCATAACATATCAATTATGTTCCAGGAATGAGTGAAAGACAGAATACAGAAGGTAAATTGCTGATGGAAGCAGGAAGGTCATTAGCAAAGCCATGAATCCATTTTCTTCTTTCTAACATCTAACACAAGCAACAGTCAGAGATGACAGCCTAGATTTCCCCTAGTATGTAAGCGATGTGGGCTCATCTGAGCAGTACTTCTCCTTCATCAAAAACTGCTGTAAATTTTTACAATTACCTGTGGCATTTTGTCCTTTTATTAAATACAGTTTCCTTCAGACGTAGCTGCTCTCATGCCTGTGAGACTTACTGCATCAGAACTGTACTCACAAATCTTGTCTGGCCAGGAACCGTGTCGATTGTGATGCAGAGCAAACAGCATCATGAGAAAACCTCTGTCAGAAACTATGTGTTTAATGCTTCAGAAATCAACAGATATTCTGAAATATCTGCATTTCCAGAATGCATCAGTGTTGATACTTCTGACTTCCCCTTCTATTTATGTGAACCTCTATTAAAAGAAAAACTATTAAGAAGCAGGCTGCTGCATCTTATTCCTGTGGTCTTGCTTTGGTAGTCTCTACTGTGAAGCAAGGAACCTTGTCCCTTTGCCTGCATTTAAGATTGACCTTTCTCCAGCTTAGTGGAACTAACAGTGGCTGTAGCCGCACCTATGTAACATCCTGGCACATGCTGTTACACAGAGACGGAAGGTGGCATGATGTACCTCTGGAGATTGCACTGACTCCTTACTTCTGAGTTTTCATTGTAATTCATGAAAAATTTGTTTTAGCAACTCTGCTGACTGATGGCGAACTGGCGTGGATCTCTCCTGCATGCGCAGCAGCACAAGTAGCTAATATTGACAGAAATTTGATCTAGTCAGGCATCAGCTAAGGAGTCTAATCTTAATTCCTTATGTAGATGGCCTCCCAAGCATTTTAAATATCTGCAGATAAAAGGTGTCACTTAATAACACAAAAGCTTTGAGGGACTTCTGTTATCACCTGCCATATCTGATACAGCCTTACGTATGGTATGTGAAGCCAACGTCTTTCGGTTAACTTCCCTGGGAAGATGCTGGAAACATCTCTTTATTATCCTGCTCCTCAAGTTCATGGTTACCGACAGTATTTTCATCCTTTATCAACTGTTTTGAGACCAAAGGATGAAAACTCCTCTCTAACAACTAGACATCCTTGTACCTCACAGCAAACACTTTGTAGCTGTGAAAGTTTAAGGCTTTATGCATTATTTGCCAAAACAGAATGGACAAGTGGGTTTGTTTCCCTGTCTTATTTATATAATGCTAATATGCAATATGATTGCCATGTAAGTCATGCCCTGCAAAATCAGGAACAGAGAACACTGTGCTTGCAAATGACATTTAAACACTGCCACAAAGATAATAGCTGTCTGCAGTTCACTGCTTGTATCCTGATAGATAAAGCAGTCTGAGTGCTGCTGACTGGGATTCAGGGGCTGTTGCCACACTAGAAGAGGAACTTAGAAATGTTTAGTCATAGTAAGCCAGAAAGGGCTATTAGTTCTCCAGTTTTGATAGCCGTTGAGTGATGTCAGTATGCAAGCATACGGGAGCATCTCCTCCCACACCACATCTCTGATAGACCCTACAAAGCTCTCACAGTAAGGTAGGAAGCATTATTGACTCTACCACAAGAAACTTCAGCTTGCTAAGTCACATTGAAGGCATTGGTCTTCTGTCTTTTCAACTCACCACCTTGATGTCCTGAGGCACTTCTCTTCAGGTCAATAAATTGTACATAACAAGAAAGGCAAAAGTAGACCTCTGTTTCTTTTCTTCTGACTTTATTTTCACAAGTCAGCAGAACATCAGATGATGGGATAGGTATGCGGTATAGGTTATGTCTGCATTAACAAACTGTCCCATTGCTGAGTGCTATAACAGCTTACAGACTGAGCTGAGGAATTTCTGATCTCATCTGAGATGACAATAAAAGGATGCAGTTTACAAAAAAAATTATCATGTAACAATTGCACAGCTTGAAAAAATCATGTTGTTCCAGTATATTCTTCAAATGAAAGCCATTTAAAAGAGAATGAACGATGTCATATTTTATTATTTTCTTTTTGTCTGTTGTATTTCAGCAAGTAAAAAAACATTCTATATAATGCCAGCAGAGTTCTTTTCATTGATCTTTTACTTGTGCCTCTTTAGAAAAATTGTTTTAAAATCTAAATGATACTTTTCTCATTTTTTAACAGTTTTCAAAACCAGCTCATTCTTTGATATGAGATTAACTTTATATTTTCAAGAAAAGATGCTCTGAGTAGGTTTAGACACAAATAGATCAAAGCAGTGTTGCTAAAGGCTTTATTCAATTGAATATATTACTTTTTCCCCATTTATAGCATATAAATATTGCTATGAATTCTGAATCTGCTTAATCTTTAATCAGCTTTGCAGGTAGTTTTTCAAATTTATTAGCGTTATATATAACCTTGATTTGGCAAAGGAAGAATAAAAGAGAACTACATTTAAAACTGTAATTATCTGATAAAGGGTAACTTTGGGCCTTCCAGTTCTACATTCAAAAAAGGAACAGAGCCTTCAGGAAGAAATAAAAAAGTCATTTTTTGTTCTATTGTGCCCTGTCCTCTTTTCAGACATTGATAGAACATTGTATTCCTTCTAAATGATCATTTGGCTAGGATTTCTCCCTTTGCAGACACTTGTGTTGTGACTGAAAATGTAAACGGAATAATTCATTTGTGAATAATACTAAGTTTAAATATGTCTGAGAACTTGGTTATGAAAAGATATTATTAAAATCATCACAGAGTGCATAGAAGTTACAGTAGAAGTTACTTTAATCTTTCTAAAGCAGTGTAAATTCCATATAAATAGCTTCTTGCTTTTGGGAGAGTTCTTAGACTATATCCCTGCAACACATTTGCAAAGGATAAACTGTGCATTTAGTTCTCCTGCTGGCCTTCAATTTCCTTTTGTTCCTTTGAAATCTTGCAGTTCCCCTGTTGGGTTTGGCATTAGAGCAGGAAGAGAAGACAATGGGCGTCCTCCCTTCCTGTTACAGAAGTGTGACTTAAGGAGAGCTGACACCCTGGAATACTGTTAGATTTCATGCTATGCCCCCCGTGCAGCAGATTTGATCTGTAGTGTTCAATGGAAAATGACTGTCATTTTTTTTTTTCCTGGTATCAAGTTGACAAGCAGGCAACCACTCACAAGCCTGAAATAACTGATTGAGGTTTGGTAAGATATTTCTTCAATATCCCTTGTTTTTGGTGTTAACTATAGCTTAGGCTAAATGCAAGCATACACCACATTCGTGTGAAGGAAAATCTAAGCTCAGTCTTATACTTCAAAATATGGCAGTGTCAGCTCTTTCCCTGTATCAAAACCTCCTTGCCTTTTTGAACAGAAGATGCTTGGTTTTCTTTAGCGCAACTGCAATACAATTAATACATTTCCAGTTCTGAGTACACTATCATCTAGCAACTGTGCAAACAGCCATCCTGGAGACATCTACAACAATTTACTTCTCTTTTCCTCTTAGCATATCTTGCAAGAGAGACCTCTAAATTGTCTCCTTCAGCTTTCCAAGTTCTATATTAAGCTTTGTGTCCCACTTCCATCTCTTTTTTTTAACAGGAAGGGAGGCCTTAGATTCTTGTTTCAGTCAGCAAAACCAAGCACGATTTTCCTTACACTGCTCACCCTTACAAAGGGGTTTCTTTGTCCATTCAGAAAAGTGTGGTGATGGTGCCTAAACATTATCAGCAAACCTTTAAGATTCCTTCAAATTTTCTGAAAGCTTCAGCTGTGCTGGATCTTTCAAATACTTTGTAATTCAATTTGATCTGTTTTCTTAGATGATTTTACTTCCATGCTATGTGTTTTCCAGTGCTTTCTTGAAGCTGAGGAACCTGACAGAGGTCTCTTTTGACAGCTGAGTCCTAACAGACCAGCACTGTGTGGCATGAGCACTGGCACACCACAGGGCTGCCAGATGGCTCCTGCAAGTCACCAACCACCCATAAAACTCAAAGATCTGTAAGAAGAGGGAAAGGACAGGAAAGAAAAGCACAGAGAAATCAAATACTGTGAGATGGAAAACTAAGTTATCCTTTTGCATAGCTGAGTTGAAAACATATTAATGGACACATACCAGATGGATCAGTGGGTGCCAAGGAAGGGGTCTCTGAAGATGTCAGGCTACTGACTAAAGGCACGTGTAATGATGCTGGTGGATGTTTTAAGATTGATGCTGGAGAGAAAGATTTTGACCTCAGTAGCCCTTTGTCTCATGCTGAAACAAGATATCCCATGCTGAAACTGAAAAAAAGCTCTATTGAGACCCACTTGGTGACTGAGATGGGCAGCTTTGATGCTTGTACAGGGGAATTTCTGTCTGTGGCATTAGCACAGCAGTGGTTGAGCTCAGAACTACTGGGACAAAAAGCAACAGCAGGTGTGGGATCTGAGCAATTCACAGCTGAGTAGGAAAACCTGCTGCAATTGTTGCTCTAAGAGCATAATTTTAAGGAATTTCCCATTATAGACACTAATGCCACTGTGTTTCACTTTAACTTACCAATACTAAGGAATACAGGAGGAAACCAACTGTATGGTCTTCTAAACTACCAAGAAACCAAGTAGATTGAGTATAATTTCTTTTGTCTTTGTCATAAGAAACAATAGCTGCAGGACCTTTTGTTTGTGTTCATTTCAAGATAAAATTGTTTCCATAAAGGATAAACTCCCTGCTTTCATCTCTATTCAAAACAAAAGTGTTTCTCACAAGAATGGTTTGTTGCAATACATTGTTCTTCATTCATTCAGACTTCAGTCCTCAGACACAGACTCCATCAAAAGCAGATTGATCTGTTCTGAAATAAAATACGAGAAAAAAATACACAATGCTAATCCATTTTTGTGACAATGTCATGTTTCTGATCTCCTGGAGATTTGGGATGGCATCTAAGTTAAGTCTTTTGCATTTCGCATCTGCTAAATGGGTGGTTCTAGTACAGTTTCCTCGGGGAAAGTGAAAGCACATCTTTTCAACAGTTTCTCAAGTAAGCCGTTGTGGGTGAATAGAAGGGCAGAAGAATTAAATTAACATGACATATTAGGCTGTCTATATAAGATTAACCACTCATCGGAAGGGAGAAAGAGAATTCTGTTTTTCTTCATTAATTTCATAAATTGCTGGTTGAGGCCTAGAAAGGACAAGCAAAAGTGGCTGAGGATTCTGAAAGTTGGACATCAAAGAAAAAAAATCTGGTCTCTAAATTTGAGAGATGAAGACAGGGCATAAAAGTAAGACATCTTTAGAAACAGAGGCTGTTGCAAAGATGAAAATCTTAAAGGGAATATTACTTGCTGAGTTTTAATAAGTCAGTCTAGAGGTGTTTGTGGTGCTTTTGGCACCTCTTCCCCTATTGCCTTTATCCTGAAGAGTCTACAGTTTCAAATTTGTCACTGATATATTTAATTATGAAGTCCATGTGCAATTAGGAAATAAAAGTGGCAAGAAGAGCTTCATGCTGACTGTTGCTTCTCCTTGTTAGGGAAGATGGAAATGACGAGTTAAGGTTGCACGGAAGTTTGTTTTCAATATTAGCAAGCAGTTCTCATTTATGAAACATCCATCTCAAGGACCTCTTTGATAACTTTGTTGCATATGCTGCTGCTTATGCAACAGATATGCATCAACAAAATTAAGCTGTTCTTTTATTAAAAGTTGGTATTAATTAATATCCTATTTAAAGAATAAAAGCTAATGTTTATTGTTGTCAAAACAGCCTTTTCAGTGCCTTAGAACAAGGAAGCTTCTTTTTTTTAAGACGACTTTATTTCAAAATGTTAGTTATGGTTTACCTCTGGAAAAGTAAAAAATAGTAAAAATCAAATTTTTAGTAAGCTGAGACAAATTTTTTCCTTTCTGCTGACTATGGATGAAAATCTTTGAAATTGTTTTTGCATCTGAAGTGGACTGATGAAAAACATTAAAACCTCAGAAACTCCCATGGGATGACTGAAGTCATCATCTGTCCAGATCTATTTTCTCATGCCACATCCTAACTCTGTAAACACAGCCTTAGTAATGCACATGAAGTCTCGGACATTGTTACACGGTATAACAGTGGATAATGTTGACCTTTTAAAAGAAAAAATAGTAGCCTCCTAGCTGGCTCTTGGGATCAGACTTTGAGGAGGTGGGCAGCAGACTCTGACCTGGAAACTTGCTCATGACCTGTACCATCATTAGCACAAATCATGCCCAGGAGGAAACCATTGTTGCCCACATCAGGTTCTGCCAAGACATTCAGCCCTTTACCTTTTCATGTTTTGAGTGGAATATTGTTCTCTTATTCACACTTATTCTTTACTGTGGGTGTAACAAGTATGCATAGCTTTCAGTTACATCAGCCCACGTCAGTAACTTAGTTTTACTGGACTCACATATTATTTTGATTTCTGAATACATGGACAAATCATACATGGGAGGGGTGTTGTATCTGAAAAATGAAAGTCTAGGTAAGCCCATCAACTTCATGGATTAAAAATTAGAATGAAAATACATGGATGGTTTAAAATTATTTAATTTTTCTTCAGAACAGATGAATTGAAGATTCTTATGTTGTGGCTGAAAATTCACTCTTAATCTCCCTTTCTGGAACATCGGATGGAAAGGAGGGAAAGACTGTGGATGTGCCCCCTAGGAAAACGACTGAATCTAATAGAATATGGGAAAGACATAATTAAAAACAAAAGCCTGTCATGCAAATTCAGGAACTGATTGTTCTCCAGTAAAAAAATTTGTTTTGCTTCTGTTTTGAGCATTTAAAAACAGTGCTGCAGGCGCAAAACAGGCAACTTCACTAGCAGAGGATGAAAATGTTTTTCTGCCTCCCTTTGTATTTTTAAACTGTGCTGATGAAAGCCCAGTGAACAACAACACAGCAGTCAGAAACCTCCAGTTCATCAGTCACCTAGGCAGAGCTCAAACACTTCAGAGGTTCATGTGTCCTCTAAGCATTCCTGGAGCAGATGAAAAAGGAAACGTGATTTCATTTCCCGTTACCTGAAGCCTTGTTTTTTGCTCCAGCCATCATGTACCTCATATGGTATAGCCCAGTGGGGATTATACTGATAAAGAGTACCAAGCACATTCCACAAAGACAAGGTGAAGTCAATTCCTGTTTCTGAACACTTAACAGAGCAATTGACTTTCTTGTGGGAAAAAGTCATGTTATAAAGCTAGAGGGTAGGATGTCTCCAGTTCTTCTAAAGTGTGTGTTGCTAGAAGGTAGATCTTTGAAGTAGTGTCAAATGCTGCTCCACCTTTATAAAAACTAGTTTGGTAATAGCCCAATATGGAAAGAAAATATTTCAATGCAGGGAAAATCTAAGGGGAAGAAGCAAAATTAAAATAAATGACCTTTAGACTGATCAGTTTTCTGAAGTTTTTCACCTTCTATTTCTAGACGTATAACAGAAAAATAATAGTTTGCATGATAGCCTCAGAATGTCAATTAATGTTTGATGGTTATTATTTTCAAGAATCTGGAAGGTGTTTCTTTCAGATGGATCACCTGTGATTGCCAAATACAAATAATTTATTTAATATGAATTTGAAAATATGGCAAATCTATCAGCACAGATTTCAGGGTTTGTAATATTCTGTTACTATAACTTTCTGTCAAATCATCCCTGTTAGGGAAGCCGTCAGCCCAACGGAGATAATGCTGCCCGCAGACCTATTACCCAGGCCCAACCAACAGAGAGGCTGAGCATGTGTTCCCAGTAGGCACATGAGCATGTTTACAGTGCAGAAACACTTATGTACCTGGCTGCCCATACAGATCAACACTGAGCATTCACATGACCAGCGGCCTCATCCTGCACGCCTCTCTGGCTAAGCAGAATGGAGCTCTGCAAGTGAGAATGTAGACATCTATACATGCATATGTATGCAATGAGGATGCATCTGGCAGCTGGGCTTAAGTCTCCTTAGCAGCTCTCTCTGGTTCTGAGTCTCTCTATCTTGGTAGCCCTGTGGATGCACAGGCCTCTCAGCTCCAGTTGCACCCCAGAGGCCGGCATTAGATTGTACTCATTTTAGTGAGCAACTGGCCCTTTTGATCCCCTGATTCCTCTGTTTTTCCATACACCTTCCTCCCCAAATCACCTATATATAGCCCTTTTCCCACCTTTTGTTCTTCCCTGCGCAATCCCCAAATGCTCTTCCTCTACGTCCCATGCAGCAAACCCCAGCAGTCTGAAAGTTGCCCCGGCATTGACTGTTCGTGATTGGTTTCATGCCTGGATACTGAGGCCTGTAGGTCTCCTGGGACAGCCCTGGGAGGCAGTTAGACAGCACATCCTTTCCCTTGAGTCTTTAATTTAGATTTTCATTTGCCCCCATGCTCCTCTGTGCTTGTAGACACGGGCTTGATTTGGGTTGATTGCTTCTGTGACGTGCATGGGAGTAGCCTGGCAGGGTATTATTTGTGCCACCCCCCCCCATGACTCTTTCTGCTTCTTTGCAGGCATGCAGAGCAGCTTTTATCACACAACCTAGCAATCCCAGCCACCTCTTTTTAGCTGTTGTATACCCATAGGTTTTGATATCGAAGGCTGTATTTTCATGAAAGCATGTGGATATCTTCTGGAGGCTATGTACTGATGTACTGCAAGCATTAAGACTGAATTTTAATAACGAGTAAAGTAAAATCCATTCCATGATTTCTTTTGTTCACTGTAGAGATTCCTGTATGCAGGTTGAATAAATCACCAAAATCCAAACACAGAAATATTTCTCATTTTAAAGCCTAAGAACATTTTTAATGAAAAGAACTGCTCAAAATGAAAAGGTAAAATAAGATAAAATATATATGCTCAAAACAACTTGATGAAAAATGCTATGATTTCATTTCATTGGCTGGAAGTTTTAATGGAATTTGACTCAATTTTTAGAAATGCTTTTGTTCTCCTTGAAACATTGATTTTTTCAGTGATTTTACCATTCATTCAAAAAGACGTACTAAGCTCTAGATTATATGTGCTGTCCTAACATTTATCACATACAGAACAATTTTTATGTGTTCCTAATGACTACATTTTCTGTAAGAAATGTTAATTGCATTCAGCTGCCAATTTGTTCTCTCTCTGCAAGAAAATACCTTTTTGGAGAAGATTGCTGTCAGCTAAAAGTGAAAACCCAAAGACTCTGCAATCCTGAACTCCCACCAGAGGCATCCCAGGCTCAATATGGCTGTCCACTATATTTACAAAGCTGTCCCCATCTCCTACAAGGCTGCAATCCTTTCTTCTTGTTGCTGAATGACCTAGTTTTGAATGGTATGGACCACACTTGGGATCTTCTAGGCCATCTTCTCTTATAAGGAAACCTTCCTGTGTCATTTCAGAAATGCTGATGGAGATGTCGCCATCTTTCTGGATGTTTCGAGGACGGTCTGGCTGAGGGATCCTGCCCCTCCAGGATCTGCAGGGATAAAGAGCTGTCAATCAGAGATCTTTCCTACCCACTCTTTCCCTTATTTGCAGCATAACATAAGACAATTAATTAAACCTTTATCATTTGCAAAGTTACATCTTCGTAGTAATTTTATTGTTCTAAACTGTTCCCACTCTCCCTGAACATACAATCTGTCCCAAGCAAACAATGCAATGGCTTCTATTTTATTGACTGATCTACTCTGAATTAGAATGATTGTTACATGAAGTTCCTCATGCAATTTCATTCAGCATTTCTGAGAAGAGCTGGGTGGAAAAATGGCACAACAATAGATGTATAAAAGCCAATTTAACAAAATCCAGATGTTCCCTGAATTTAGCACTGAGGTTTTCACCATTTTGTACGAAACACTGCTTTTTAAAGCTACCTCAAAATAGCAACATAAAAATATGCATAATGAAGCCATTCCACAATAAGAAGAAAGACCTCGTGGTCCTGATTTTCAGAGAGGTTAACTAGTTCTTGAAGTGTTAAACTTTCAGAAATGATTTTTATTTCAGGAGTCTGGTGGTGGTGGTTGTGGTGGTAAAAAGGTGTTCTGCACAGAGGCTGAGCAGGCCAGTTTTATGACTCAAACAATTGCAAAACAGGGCAAGATAAAGCAGATCTCCACATGATTTTGCTGGCTTCCTGGCCCTTCAAGATCTGTGCTGCATGTGTGCTGTCTCTGCTTTCACAAAGGCTACGGCTGCATGAATGTCCCCCCTCCTCTCGCTGCTCCCCCATCCCCAAATTTTCTCCCTATTGTCAAACCCATTTGTTCCTCGCCACTGGTGGTAGCAGCAGTGGGGAGTACTTGGGCAGAGAAGACTTCATGGAAAATCAGCTGTTGAGGGCTTCATGCTGTTTAAACCTTTCCAGAGCTGGTCTCTTGTCTCCTTTTTAATGCTGCTGCTGTCAGTCATGGAGCCAAAGCAATGGTCACATTAAATATCAGGAGGGGAAAAATCCCCAACCCAGCAATCCTGGCAGAGATAAAGGCAAACAAATAAATGAGGAAATAAAGCCCAAAAGAGAGAAAACGAGGGAGACACTTAAAATTGCTCATGAAACATCACAGTTGGCCTGTTTCATGTGACAGGATCTATCTGAAGCCAGTGCTGTTGCTCAGCATGAGGAGCCTGCCTAAAGTGAAGGGAGGCACTGAGGTGCTCATTGCTCTAAGTCCAAATGATCTGTGTCACTGGGAGGAGCGTGCATGGCTGCTTGGTGTCACTTCCCTGTCCGCTGTGTGCTCCCGTGGGGCTGCATCCATCCATGGGCACATGGAGGAAAGAAGAGAAACGAAATGCCCCAGTACTAGGGATTTTCTAGCAGGTCTTTAGCTGGTCTGGTGTTTAGAGACCAAGAAATTGCTCCCACTGAGTGCACAGTCCCAGACCCATTTCCAGAAAGCAGCCAGCATCCGATACCTTGCTGTAAGGGGCAAAGTGCTTCACAACAATCAGTGCTCTGGCTTGGGAAGGCTGCTGCTCCTCCATTTTGCTGTTTGATGTGTGTCTTTGTGTATACAAACATGCTGTATTGTTGAGGGGCTTCAAGACTTGAGCAAAATTGTCTGGTTTCTGAAGTTCAGGGCGGACTTTCTGGTCATTTCTGGAGAGAAGACAGAAGAGACTGAGGAATTTGAATTAAAACAAAAAGCGTTTGGGGATTAGCACAACTCTTTTGAGTGAAAATATAGGTTTCATTTTTGTTCTAGTGAAGGATGAATATTAATTCCAAAATCTCCCAAGTTGTCATGAAAGAGAATTGCTGTGCTCTGGTTTGCTCTTGACATTGCATTATGAGGGAAGTTTCTCTTTACCTCCGGGTATCTGGGAAATGGCTTTTATCTAGAAACACAAACCTTTATATACTTTATATACAGCTTGCAGCCTGATTCTATAGAGGAGTTGATTGCAAATCTCACTGATTTCGAGCCTTTCTAAGCTTTTTGGCTGAGCAATATTCTCTGGTTTAGATATTAAAGAATGATATTCAGGACCTGAAGCAGAAGAGGAATTAATTTCCTTTTCAAAGCTGAAATTCAGAAATCAGGGATAGGCAGGCAAACAAGACAAAACAAAAATCATAGAATCATAGAATTGTATATGTTGGAAAATACTTTTAAGATCATTAAGTTCAACCATAAACCTTACATTGCCAAGCCACCACTAAACCATGTCCCTAAGCACCACATCTGAAATGATGCATTTGAAGTCAGTTGCAGTTATCTCCTACAGATAACACGCGGGTTTCTTTTTCTGAAATGCATTATACTTGTCTTGGGGCCACAGAGCAGGAAAGAGCTTTTGCATTGTGTTGACTTTGAGGCAAATAGTATCTTAAACCAAAAAAAAAAAAGCTGTGGGATGTTCTATTTTATTTGGAGCAGAGCAAAAGAGAAATAAAAGAGGTAAAATTCCAAGAAAGAGCTGAAAATAGCTTGACTTTATTCTACCACTGGTTGGGGCTTTCTTCACAAAAAATCATAAAACCTCCCTAGCCTACCCAAAACAAGTTTCTATAAGTTGTGATGAACACCAAACACTAAAGCATTCTTCTTCATCTGTCCAACTACTCTGAATAAATGGAACTGGTTACTGGAAGGGCTACATAAAAAAACCCAACACACCAGCAGTTTGCTGATACTGCACTTATTTTTTTTATGAAGGAAGAAAAATAAATGTCTATTTTGTGATAAAAGGTAATGTACTATGTATTGCAGTCACTGGCTGAAACGGTAATATAAAATATGGGGAAATGGGACAGAAAAAAGGTCTGTCAAAGACATCCTAACACTGAAACACTGAGACTGGTTGGGAGAATTTTTCCACAAGCAGTAAAAGCGGTTTCAACTCAAAGCTCATAAAAATATATAGTAGCTGGGAAAACTCCTCTACTACCCTGCTGTACTGTCAAGGCTATGGTTGCAGCTGCATGTCTAAATTAGATTGGTCCCTGTATCAATGCCATCTTTGCATCAGGAGTTTGAGCTTCTGCCCTGAAGTGATAAGCTCAATATCTTGGCTGTCTCCAGTCACCTCCTTCATTGTTCTGTTCCTTCCTTTGCTCAAAAGAGCAAAAATGAAACCTGAAGGAGATCTGCCTGTGAGTAAGATGCTCGTGCTGGCTGTATCACTGTCTCAGAGTGCATTTCTTTTGAAAAAGCGAGCAATCAAGCAAACCCCTAAGCTGGACCAAGTTGGCTGCGAGTAAAATGGCAAGGAACAGCGGCCCCGCACTGCCTGCCCTCAGCCTGCTAGAGAGAGAGGCACAGAGTGCAATGGTGTTCTGAAATAATACACTGTTCTTATATTTTTCATCTTCACTAGACACTCTGGGGGAAAATACCCCCAGTCTGACTTAGTGAAATGCCATGAGCTGGCTAAGTGATCTGGAGAATGAAGCGGATAGTGGAAACGCACTTTCTGTCCTTTCCATGAACCCAGCTTTGCAAGCACTGCTGAGCTGCAAAATTGAGCCAAAATTTCATATCCCATTTCAAGTAAAGTTTTGAGGGCAGAAATGAGATTTGAGAAGACCCTTTCTGGGTTATAAAATCAGTATTAGCTCAAGGGATGACTGGCCCAATGCAGGCACGTGTATAATACAAATATTTGCAAACATAGAGGCTTGGAGCACTTGACAAGTAATACTTTTTTTTTGGTATGAACAATTTCAGAACTAAGTGTCTTGGAGTAAACAAGAGTTTTACAGTCATGGAAAAAACACAATGAGGTAATCAACTTTAAAAATGTTTAAATAAATAGCCAGGAAATTAATAAACACTGCTGTGCATCTATGAAACTCAATTGTTTTGTTAAGCTTCTGTAAGATAATAGTATAAACCATGTCGTACAGCTGGAAAGCAACCAGTGCTTTCTTTACAGAGTATAGAACAATTCCACTCCAATTTACCAGATTCCCTGGTTAGAGTTTGTGTTTTAGTCAGCAGCTATACTGTGCTGCTTGTGGTTCATTGTCTCCCAAGTATTTCGGGAAAGAAAATCTCTAACATATCATAGCCTCTCATTAAAAACTTGTCCTTCATAGAAGGGCAGTTTGGAAGATGAACTGTCCAACAGTAGCCTAAGGCTTCTTGTGAAATGCAAAAGCAGTTTTACAGAGTTAATAATAGTTTTTCTGAACTTGCTGATAAAACAATTAATGTCTTTCTTCATTTACAGCAATTTTCATCCCATTAGACACTGGGGAATCTAATTTTCCTTAGTTAAGTTGAGTCCTACCTAGGACAACTCTTGTGAAATGACATACGAGATCAAGTTGTACATTTACAGTTCTTTTAGCTCTTTGATGTCTATAAAGATGGTGATGTCAAGAAAGTGTCACATTTGCAATATTCATTCAAGCGTGTGTAACAATAAGATTTAAGTAAATGCACTTAACTTCCATTCTGCTACACTTCACTTAGCCTGATGCTGGTCCCAAAAGGCGCTTTTAAAGACAAAGCTAATTTCTTCATTTGTTCCATTTTAAGTTCATGAATTCCTCTCATGAACTGGAGGAAAAAGTAGCAATGGTAGTTACAGTTTAAGGAACGCTTGTACCAGAAAAGAACAATTGGGAAAGCCCTTGCACCGACTGTGTTTAGTCTTCAAGAACATTCTGGCCAGACTGAGTGATGAACTGGACTGAGATCCATTCCAGCTGCAGCCTGGTGGCAACTTGTGTATTGCCTTTGGTACAACATCTCAAAGAAGTGAGCACCTGGAGAAGGAAAGTGAATTATTCAGAAGTGCAGCTCTGTTAAGACATTGTGAAGAGCATATGTTGCCTGATGCCCTTGCAGTGACCATCCTTTCAGAAAGGATCCCAGAATTTAAAAAGCTGAAAATATAATAATAAATAAAGGGAATGGACACCAAGGAGAGCACCACTTGGGTTTTGCCAGCATAGTTTTAGGATGCCTCTGGCTTCCTTCAAGGATTAAGCTTGGATGTTTTTTCTCCCCAAAATGGAGAGCCACCAGTGAGGTCCTCTGCCTGCAAGTCCTGCTAATAAAGAGATGCAAAGAAAAATGTAGAGAAACAATGAAGAGGAAACTATTCCCTGAAAAGAGAGGGCAGAATCAATTAAATCCTTCAAAAGGAAAGACAAATCCCTCCAAGATGGTCTCAAATTGTACTTTCAGCTTCTGACAAGAAAGGTCAGGTGGACCTTGACCTTTCATCGGTGCCTTCAAAAAAAGAAGGCAGCCCTACAGATTCAGCTGTTGCACTGGATTTCATTTAATTTCCAGAGTATCTTAGACAGCTTGAGACAGAATTCATGATTTACATTCCTTTGTCAATGAAAGAACAAAAGAAATAAAAAATAGAAACCTGGTTGTTTGAAAAAGCTTTTGTTATTGATTATTTACCTTTTCATATTGTGTTCTCTTGTAGCTGTTGTGCTACGTGATTTATCAGAATTTTCAGCCATTTCCTTATTGTTGGATCTTCTTTAGAAAAGATACAATATAGAGGTTAGGTTTGCTGAAGGAATATAATGGTACAGTAATTGAGAAACCAAATGGAAAACACACTTCTGTTTCAGACTGTCAATCCAATGAAATGAAAAGAAAGCTAGTTAAAAATACCTAACAGCTTTAAAGTTTATGTCATCAGAAGACAACATAGAAAAGCTGAATAAGGGTGTCTGGATGATTACAATTCTCCACACAGGCACATGGGTTCCCTAGCTTCCTGTATTTAGGTATAAGCATGATTAACACATTTGCATAAAGAATAATCCCTGAAATAATGAAAACAATATTTAATTTTGCAAAGAAGTAAAATGATACATAGAAGTTATGATTTTGCCATGATTTTCCTTCCTAAATATTTTTGTTTGAAAGTCTTAATTTCTGAAATGTTAAGACTAATGTCATTAGTTAAGAACCTGGTCATTTGATATTTTTCTATATCATTTTAGAGAGGAAAAGAACAGAAATATTTTGTTTCGTCTCTGTGGGTTGTAGAATCAGGAAGATTTTTCAAAAAAAGTAGTCATTTTCTTGAATAGTAATACCTACTGATTAGAGCTACTAATACTTTCCTTTCCAAACATGAGTAACTTGGGAGCTACCATTGATCTGGAGTCATTTTGGCAGGAAGGTCAATCCTCAGGTCACGCACTCAGGATACATAAATGTGATAAATTGTCTTGTCCTTTGAGTTACAAGGCAGTTGGAGCTGCCCCCTGGGCGTTACTGTTCACCTGCAAGGAGTACAGCAAGGTGGCACAACAGAGAGGTTTATTCGAAGACACAAAAATGATCAGTGAACAGAGGTGCTCTTCAGTCACTTCTGAGGAAGGAAAAGCTTTTACTTGCAAGTTCAGTTTTACTCAGAGGACTGACAGTAAGTGCAGTGTTGTTATTTTTCTGTTAGGGCTTTATACAAAGATTCAAGCATGTCTGGGGCAGATTCACTGTGCAAACATGCATTTGTTTTCGCAGACTGGTCCTTTAGGTCAGTAAACTACGGTGTGATGACTCTTTAGAAAACTCATATTTAAAGGAACCGAGTAAACAAGTGGGTGAATTGTTATGAAACAGGAATAGAATAGGAGAGCGTGTAGCTTTGGAAGGAAAGATGAGAATGAAAAAATTACAATATTTAACTATTTGTTGACTTCAAATATTTGCTATTTTAGAGACTACTTTGCTTGCTGAAGAGACAAGCTATAAAATTTTCATCTATATCATCTTGATTGAAAAGAATGGCTCTCTGGCTACTGGGCTACAAATGGCTCCTCAGAAACAGAAGCAGGAGTGAAGAAAAATATCAAAGTGGTTCATTAAATATTTCAGGAAGCCTTAAATGAATAAAGGCTCTGCATGAGCAATGTGTGTGTATGGTTGTGTTTGTATTTGTATTTTTCCTCCAAACAACAGAGAAGTATATTATCTTTTACTTACTGTTCCGTCGTAGTCCTGAAATAGAAACTACTAATGCTGGTGCTTATAAGGAAGAATTAATTCATTGCATAAGCAAAAGACATTTCTAAAGTGAGTATATTTAAAAATGCATGTGCCTTGTTCATGCTCAGAAATAAACTACTAAAGACTACACATTGGTACATTAAGGTATAGCTGCAGTCACTGCTTTCACTTTTGTATTACAAAAACAGATGCATAATGTTTTTCCTGTTTATTAATAAAACAAAAATCCCTTAAGTTTGTTTGCTGAGTGCATTTACAAAAAAGAAGGAAGTAGTAATTAATTTTTGTCATGCAACTTAGCACAAAAAATGGTTCCTATGCAATACATAGTCTTCCTTAAGAAAGATTATTTTAAAAAGATCCCAGTATCTTTTTCAGGTAGGCTTTACATTTAAGAAAATTTTATCCCTATGGGAAAGTGCAAAATTCTGTGGAAATTTATGCAAGTTTTATATTACTTCTTTAAGGAGGCCTCTGAGGGTTAATAAAGGAGCTAAGACTCCTACTCAGTTGACACCAAAACCGTTAAGATCATTGGTAGGTTGAGCTTCTCCATCTATTCTGAGACTTCAATTCAAACACAAATTGCTAGTTCTAGGTTTTCTTTTTCTTTTATTTTTCCTTCACAGATCCTCTGGTAATCCTTTTCCATGTCTTCATTCTTTTAACAGTTTTTATTTTGGGGGGGGGGTTGCTGCTAAATTAAGCCAGTTTCAGTGTCATTTAATTTAGAACACATTGGAAGTATTATGAATATATATTGTATGAACTCTGAGAGAGCACCTTCAGGAAAACGGAGAGTACTGCATGTTTTAGGTCTTCTATTCAGAATAGCCACGGAACTGAAGATAAGAAGGGTGAGAAATACCTAGAAAATATCATTTGCCATGCTGCTGGAGTTTAGCTTTGGGGAGTTTAAGGCACTCTACTTTGTCTTTGCTAAGTAATGTGAAAATAACAACAGTCCATCCATTAGGATCATCTCACAACACATAACCTTTATTCTGGTTTTGAGTGTTCAGTTTAGTGTTGTTCCAAAGAGTGAGTAATACAGCACACCAGCCTGGAAAAACTCTGATGAAATACTAATGTTACTGTAAGTCCTACTGGGGAATGTCTCCTGTGAATATAACAGACATGTTTATGTTGTGCAGTATTTTGCATTAAAAGATTGCCTTGTCCAATTGTCTGCATGTACATTTGTCTACGAGCAATAAAATTAGTTCAATACAAATCATTCTTGTCTCTGCAACAGTATGAACAAGATTTCTGTATAGAAAGACTGAGGTAT
The DNA here is from genome assembly GCA_013389885.1 of Geococcyx californianus. Taxonomy (NCBI): domain Eukaryota; kingdom Metazoa; phylum Chordata; class Aves; order Cuculiformes; family Neomorphidae; genus Geococcyx; species Geococcyx californianus. Next base: position 6,430 of record VWPV01032677.1, on the reverse strand, counting down.
AAGAAGAAGTGCAGAATAAATTTAAAATCTTAGATTTGAAGCTGAATTTAGAGGAAACAAAACCTATATCTTTTTCTATTCTGGTGACAACAGTGGAAACTGAATTAATTTAAATTAGTTCAGAGGAAAACCACAAAGATGATCAGAGGGCTGGAGCACCTCATGTATGAGGACAGGTTGAGAGAGCTGGACTTATTAAGCCTAGTGAGGAGGAAACTGCAGGGAGACCTTGTAACAACCTTCCGGTACTTAAAGGGGGCCTACAGGAAAGATGGGGAGAGATTCTTTATGAGAGTGTGCNGTCCCTGCCCATAGCAGAGGAGTTGGAACTGGATGACCTTTAATGTTCCTTCCAACCATTCTATGATTCTATGAAATCAGTTAGAAGGTCCACCTATGCATAAACCAAAAAGCAAAGAAGACGTGTGTGTGGCCTTAAGGTTTACAATAGATACAATATAATTAATACACAAAAATATAAGTTATGACATGACAGATCCTTTTTTTATTTTTTTTGACAGAAGATTTGGTACAAAGATTTTGCTGAAGAAGAAGAAATTACCTGTTAGTCCCATTTGAGATTTCTTTGCAAGTCAAAATCAATAAAATCATCATAATTACTGTCTGTTTTCTGGTAGCTGTCTTCTGCTTTGAATATTAAAGAGATATCAGAATGCCTGAAAAAAGCAGATTAGAATGCTGAGAAAATTCTTTTATATTTTATTCAAACATGATGTCTCTTGATTTGTCAGGAAGAGCACCTAGAAGGTTTATTGCTAGTCAAAGGATTATGTCAAAAGATTAAAGTCTCTTCAAATTGAAGGAATTAGGACAAAGGATTAGAATATTCTAACCCTTTTTGCCTGCCTTTATAATGCTTTATTTTGTGTTTTTCACCTTTGGTTTTTTTTAAGAAAAAGAGAGATCGTATATAGAACAGTTTGTGACCTCATCCTCTACTTGCAAGGATTCCAGGATATTTTACCACGATACCATTAATAACCTTTAATTTAAGCTTCAATTAAAAATGAAGGAAGAAGTCATTTGCTGTTGTCTATATGCTAAAGGTATAGTATTACATTTAGGAAGAAATACATAGGAATATAGACCTCACAGTTCCCTATCTGAGAGTCCCCAGCTCTGTTTTTCCCAGCTAGTGACCCCGAGGACAATTGTATGGCCCATTGGTTGGAATCAAGTCTTTAAAAAAAGGCTCTGCTGTATCTTTTTTTTTTTGCTAAAGTAAATCCTGTTTTGGGATCATTTATAACTTTATGCTTTGACTTGCTACAGGTTTTGAAATTACCCAAGCTTCTGCTGTGATTTTTAATTTAATATGAAAGGCAAAAGTAAGTCCCACGGTACCTTCATCGTGCCTGTTTCCATTACAGATATCAGTGCCTGCTGGCGCTGTTAACTGGAGGCATCTCCTATTCATCCAAAGAGCCAGACTTTCCGGTGTGGTGGCTCCTTATGTGCTGAAACTTGAATTTAGTGTTATGTATCAACAAACAAGTGTATTTATTCAACTGTCGTTATGAGAATATTCAGAGACTGAGAGGAGGTGGCAGTGATGCTTAGGTGTTTTCGGGATGGGAAGAATTGTTTTCTGAAGGGCCTCGAGGCAAAAGCATTGTGCTATAGATCCTGAGCTTAAGAAAAGCTGTCAATAGCGAAAGTATAAATGTTTTGCTACAGAATCACCTTTGTCTTCTGATTTTGGGTGAAAGAAGAAGAAATGACCGAATCAAACCATATCTTATCATCAGTGTATTGACACCAATCAGACAGTCTATCTATTTTTGTTCTTTCCAAGATGGAGGCGATCCTATGAAGATGTGAAGAATCTCTACTATGTTTGCTGCTGTCTTGAAACCTAACATGATATACCAAACAAAACTCAGAAATGTTTAAGTTGAGCTTCAGCCAGTCATCAGTGTTAAATGTTGATTGCTCCTAATCAGGATGAGCGAAGCTGAATCTTTGATGAAATTCTCAGCAGTGCATTAGATAGCATTTTCTTAGTTTCCTTGGACAAGAAGAAACGAGGGAGGACTCTCAGGGACTTTGATTAGTTGATCAACAGGAACAGGCCAATCTAAAAAAATTACTGAAAACCCACTCCTGATGGTACTAAGAACAAATGGAAACAGTGTGGGAATAACAAAGGAGCACTTTCTTGTCTCTAGAGATGCCTGTTTTTGTCTTACCACCTTTCTGTCTATATCTAGGATGCAGAAGTAAACCCTATTTGCACCAGTGACAAATGGTAAATGAAGATAAAACATAGTTTTACACTCCTTCTACCTCTTTGAAGTGACTCAGCCTTGCCTAGGGGAGTGCTTTGAATCTGTGAGGCAAAGCAGAAGCCTTGTGAGGGCTCTTCTGTACACTTGAAGGCAAAGTTTTCCACCAGTGGTTGATTTTCAGAGTTTGCAGATACTTATATTACTAACACACTTTTTGGGGGTTGGGAGTGACAGGTATAATGATACAACATGCTCTTGTGTTCTTTCATTGGCAGTAAAATGCATTACACAGAAGTGGTCCTTTTCAGCATACATGAAGCAATTTTTTATTATCTTCACAGTCATACATTATGCATTTATATACATATGTATTTCTAAATATGTCTATGTATATCTATCTATCTATCTATCTATCTATCTATCTATCTATCTATCTATCTATCTATCTATCCGGTCATATGCTACATGCTACAGGGAGAGGCCGGCTTTTGGGGCATATTACTCCTGGTAACACTGCAGAAACTCCAGCTAATGATTTGCTCTTGCCATCTGCATACATTTTCTGCATAATACAACACAGCTTTGATTTGTTTCAGGCTTGTGGATGTATTTGACATCTTACAGCAAGTTAGAAGCTAAAATGCTGTAAGACAGTGAGAGCATGTTGCTTTCACAGCTAGATTTCCTTGACAAGTTAATCACAATTCTCCCTCCTTCCAGCACTGCCTGATATGAGTAACTGAACATATCTAATGACTATCTGGTAATTAGAATTTAAACTCTTTTGCTAGACAAATCTATTAGTTGATATAATGTGAAATTTGATGCTAATATGTCCTAAAGGCTAATCTATTCAGATTGTAATGCATAGATTTTAATAGTCTGCTGTGCTTTGGTAATCAGAAGGAATTATGTGATTATGACCAGTGGCCTGAGCAATTAAAAAATATTGGGATTTGAGCGATCATTTCCAGGTTGTTGGACATTTATGGAAAGGGATTCCTACAGCAATTTTGTCTGTAATTTCAGTGTAATGTGGACCTGTCATAAATCACTGGTCTATTTCAAGTAAGCTACTACATAACCCACATGGTTTAGGACAGGAGGACTGCTTAACCCCAAATTGTTACTAATGTACCAGAAGTGAATAAGTTGTTTTTCCACAAGAGTTTTTTTTTTTTTTAGTTGTTGCTTCTTTATCCAATCAAAGTATAAATGCCAGAAATCAGAGAACACTGAGACAGGAGAAAGTAAAGAGGAGAAAAGGTAGGTGTCTAATTCATATTGGGGTTATTGATGGGCTTTTTAACATCATTCAGAGAGCATGTATTAAGTTGCTTTTCCATTATTACCCTGGAGTCCCTGGTTTCCAAAATGCAGTTCCCACTCTACAGTACTGCCCTTGATACATTGCTTCTACCCATCATTTTCTCTTGAATGCTGCAAAAACATACTTTTAAACTGACTTCATTTTACAAGGAAATCTAGACTGCTCTGTACCGTTTTCTAATCTTCATTCACACAATTTTTAGGCTCCCTAAAATTTTGTATTTTGTAAATTGTAGGGGTACTTCTATCCAGATCACAACAAATAATGCTAGGTAGCCTTGGAATCAATCTCACTTGCAGGAGAATCCTGTTGTAATAAAAATCCATGAAATGATTGATGATTACTTAAAAGACCTGTCTATTAGGTGGCTCTTAATATATGAGAAATATACTTTGCTGGCCCCACTGTAATTCACTGTTATCAGAATGTATGTGGCACCAAGGGAAATAGCTTACAATGTCTATCACATTTACACATTTACCTTTATTGACCAAACTTGTAGTCTCCTGAAGGAATTAAATCAAGCATGTTTGACAAAACCTGTTTTCTGTAGGACAACACTGACTGGCACCAATTATATTTCTTTCTTTTAACATTTTTGTTGAGCAAGAGCAGTAAAGAACTTTCAGCTGCTTTGCAGAAAGGTTGTTTTCCTGTAAGAGAAACTCTCTAGGCAGAAATCTCCATTAGAGCTGGGCTGTTTCTTTTTGTGCCATGTATCTGTGAACCAAAAAGTGAACCCCGAAGGCTGCCACGGTCATGGCCAATGTGAAAAATATCCCAGCTGATGGGATTTTAAACATAAAATGTGGCAGTGGTAATTATCTATAATCTGGAATTATCTATAGTCTGGAGATCAGTCCCAAGTACTGAGGATCCTATTGAAGTGATCATGCTGCAGAAGTGACAGATACCTCTAGCGGGTGTATTCAAAACAAGTCTGAAGACTGATTACCTCACACGTATTTATCATGAAGGATTATTCTCATGCAGAAGAATAAAACTGTTTTAAGAAATACAACTAGATCCAGGTGGAGACACTATGCTTTTTCCATAAAAAACCAGAGCTCTTTTCGCCACAAATACGATGATAAAATGACTTCAGAACTGCTTCAAACTTCAAAGCACAAGCAAAGCTGCTAAGTAACCACAACAAAAAAGAGAAATCTAAAGTTGGGTTGAATGATGGACACAGTCAAGGATGTTATGGAAAATACTTCAGATCAGGTTTTCAATTATCTTGTGCTACCCTTCATACTTGTGAAGAATATGGGATGCCAATAAAATAGCTTAATTTTCACTGAACAGGCTATAGGGCTATGGACCCATTCATTAGCTGAGCCACCTCCAAGTTCCCTGGGCACCTTCAAAATCAGAAACACTACCTTCACAATCAAGGGCACAGATCACGGTTTATATCAGCCATGACATTCCTTCTGTCCTGGCATATGCAGTGGTTAGCATTAATCAAACTGAAAATGAAATACCAAGAGAAGTATTTAAAAGCATTCAAATAATTTTGTTATAAATGACAATTATACTTTAATGATTTGAAACCCCTCTGTATCTTAAGTGAAATCCTTGCCCCTTCAAAATGAAAGATAATACTTCCATCACCATGGTTATGGGCTAGAAATTAAACTAATTTGTTCAGATAACAGTCCTTTAAGCTACACAAGCATTAAATATTTATGCAAACTAATACTAGCTACAAGGATTCATTCAGTTGTCTGTTTAGATGCCTTACAAATGTTTAAGTGATTTAGGATATTAAGTCCTATCTGAAAAAGACATGTCACTTGGAATAGGGTAGCGTCATCACATTTCTGTTTGACCCAGCATTCACATCAAATCAACCAAACCAGTCTCTTTTGGATCTCATAACCTGAAACAAAACACAGGTTTCTCTTGCTGAAACAAAAAAACCTGAAGCTGAAAAAGGAGGACGTGTGACGAAAGGGTGGATTACAGCCCTGGTTACACAGAAGTAGGTGTCAAGCTGCTTTGCATTAAATGCTGCTGGAAGAAAGTGAGCAGCACAAACCTGCTTCTGCCACCGGAGCACCCCAACTGCCATACTGTAACACTATCCACATAGTTTGTATTTAACCTCTTTGTTCAAGGTGACCATAAATAAGAGCTATCCATACGGCTATGTCTGCATTAGTGGTTAATGGAGCAGATCGGTAGATTGAAGCAGCTGCTGCAGATGCTTCTCATGTCTCTGTCAAAGGCAGTTTGGAGATTTTACATTGTCCTGGGCTTTATCTGCTCTTTTGGAGCTAGAGTCCATGCCTTCCTAGCGGTGTGAAACTTCCAGGTGGTAAATCTGTCCTGCAAATCTCTTTCTCAGCTGTGGATCCTCCAGTGAAGTATCACACTGTCCTTGTGTCACGCAGGCAGCATTCATAGACTACTGTCCCTCTGCACGTATGTGCACTGTTGCCCAGGCTATCCACATCCCTCCCGTTGAGAGGGAACATATCAGAGGAGCTCCCAGAGTATCTTTAGGGGAGGGTGTTCACCTGTCTTCTCTTATAACCAAAGAAAACGTGAACATTTTTCAGAGAGTAGAATGGCTTCTATTAGAAGAATTGCCAGGAACCTTTCTCAAAACCCTATGGTGTCTTTTGCACATGCAGGTTCAGCTTCCTGCCAGCTGGGAAGTGGAATCTTTCTGCTCTTGATGAGTGCTCTAACGACCATATTTCCTTCAGAGAAAAAGGCTATAAACAGTACCACTTGGTCTCCAACGTTCTATGAATCTTCACATTTTAAAAACCCCAATCTTTAAAAAAACCATCAGAAAGCTGTGAGCAGTTCCAAAATCTCTAGAACTACCTAAAGGGAG
>VWPV01032676.1:10927-44395 GCA_013389885.1 Geococcyx californianus | reverse complement strand
TTTCCTGCAGGCTGTTTCAGTAGCAGTCCCAGCAGCTGCAGCTGAAGATGTCCCTGAGCAGGTCGATACCTGCTCCCCCAGCAGGGCTCCTGCCCACAGCACCAACAACCCCCACATCACACGTCCAAGCCTGTTTGAAGAGTTTGCTACTAAGCATCCTAAACTGGAAGGGGACGGGATTCTGCCCTGCCACCCCACAGAGAGCAAGGGACAGAGCACACAGGGACCAGCACAGTGTAGGGACCTTGCAGGGCTACACGGATGTAGCAAAGGGGTACAGGGATGGAGATGAGTGTGCCAAGAAGTGCCCAAGGCCCTGTCCCGCTGCCAGGGTTGGGGATTGTGGGAGCAAGCAGCTTTTTGGCTGTTGCCAGTTGGGGTAGGCTTTGGTGGTGTCCCCATGGAATGAGCTTTGCAGTAGGCTTGGTCCCCCTGTGTGTCCTCGGGGCAGGGGGCAGGACACGAGCCCACAGACAGGGTCCCCTGTGGACTGCCCTGTGCCCAGGGAGCCCACCCCCATCACCTCTCTCTGTTCTCCCCCCTTGCAGTCACCTCTGAACAGATCGAGCACCTGCACCGGCGATTCAAGCAGCTGAGCCGGGACCAGCTCACAATCCGGTACGGCGCGTCCATTCCCACTGCCCCGGCGACACCTGCGCTGGGGGCTGCGCGGAGCATCTTCCCCAGCACCTGCCTCCCCCAGCCCGGCCAAGGGGCCCTTCTCCGGATTCCAGGCTCCCTGGGGAGCAAGGATGAGTGTCCTTCCCAGTCACCCCACGGCTGTGCTGAGCAGCTGTGGCATCGCAAATAATATAAGGAAAAATGAGTGGGGAAGCAGTGGCCAGGGAGCAGGGTCGATCCCACCAAGCATCCCCAGCTTCAAAATCAGTTTTGGGGAGGGAAGCCAGAAGTCCCTGCACAGCAGCTACAGCGCGTTTGCAGTTGCTCTTTTCCCCTCCTGGGTGTCTGTGCAGGGAATTGTGCACCAAAGCCACGGCTCTGCTTCCTCGGGAAGGTGCTGGCACATCTGGCCGGCTTCCCCAGCCGCATGAGGAGCCAGGGAGCCCAGCTGCCCCCCGCTTCTTCCCTCAGGAGATTATTTTTTGGCTCCTTTGTGTTATAGAATATCCATAGGGAATGAGCAGCGCTGCCTCTACCCGGTGCCTGCACAGCGGGGCAGCGGTGGGGTGGACGCAGCCACACCAGCAAGGGCAGGGGAAGCTGTGGGGAGGGTGGGTGGCAGAAGCTCCTTCCCTCACCTCCTCGAGACCCATCCAGAACCTTATTCTTGGGAAAGATGCTCTGAAAAGCACGCAGCTGTTTGCAAAGAGGTCCAAGGCCAACCTGGTGTGTCCTAGAACTTCCCATTACAGTGGGGAGAGAAACCTCGTGTAGCTGCACGGAGCACAGACGGATGTGGCAGCACCACTTGCTTTCGGCCTGAATTGAGGCAGATGGGGGTTTACATGCAAAACCTCTTTCTTTTTTCATCATTGCTTGGAAAGAACGGGGTTGGAGCTTCTGTCCCTCCTCCACAGCTCCCTCACCCCTCGGGCTGTCTCTGCTTCCTTTGCAGCAAGGAGAATTTTGACAGCATCCCCGATCTGGAATTCAACCCAATTAGGGGGAAAATCGTCCATGCCTTTTTCGACAAGCGGTAAGAACATCCCCAGCACCGCAGGGAGGGACGGGGTGTAATCATAGAATCATCTGGTTGGAAAAGACCTTTGAGACCATCAAGTCCATTGGGTAATGTGTTTATCCTCTGAAAGTTGGGCAAAGATCTTCTCCCTAAAGGCAGCGATGGAGCCGGGGTGAAAATTACAGATATTTAAGCTAAGTCTTAGGACAAAAAAGGTCCTAAAGCTTTGCCAGGGGATGCACTGGGTGTTGGGGCAGGTGGGAGCAGGCGGTGTCCCAGCTGCCGGGCACTGGTGGCTCCGCTCTTGGCAGGAACCTGCGGCAGGAGTCGGATGGGCTGGCGGATGAGATAAACTTCGAAGACTTCCTGACCATCATGTCCTACTTCCGACCCATCGAGATGAACATGGACGAGGAGCAGCTCGATCACTTCCGGAAAAAGAAACTCAAATGTGAGGCTTGCCCAAAGCCCTGGGGCCAGTGGGAGGGGGGGAGGGGTGGGATGGGGCTGTCCTGACCCTGCCCCATTCCTCTCACCCCTTCCAGTCCTCTTCCACATGTATGACTCGGATCACGATGGGAAGATCACGCTGCAGGAGTACAGAAATGTAACGTATGGTCCCTCCCACCCCATCACCACCAAATTCCTGGCCCTGCCTTTGACCGCTGCCTCGTAGGTGGTGGAGGAGCTGCTGTCGGGGAACCCCCACCTGGAGAAGGAGTCGGCGCGGTCCATCGCTGATGGGGCCATGATGGAGGCAGCCAGCATCTGTGTGGGACAAATGGTGGGAGCTGCTTCCTTGCTCTACTGCAGCACAGAGGTGCTGTGATGGTGTCAAAAACGGGGCTGGAAGGTGTCCATCCTGCCCGGGGCATCTCCTTTGCCTGCGGCCTCTCCTCTGTCCCTGGGGTGCTTTGGCTGGAGAAGACTTTTTTGCAGGCAGCAGCTTTCAAGAGAAACTTTTTTTCCATTAGAAGACCCTCCAAGGGGGATTCATGATAAGATCCCAAGGGGGATAAGGAAGCAGCACCCCATAAAGCATCACCCTCGGTGCTTGGGGCTTTAGTGTTTATAAAACCAGCAGCTCCTTGCACCCGTGGTGGTTCCAGGACCCAATTTTGGGCTGGCCATGGGGCACAGTGCGGGGCCAGCGCTGTGTGGGAGATGTCCCATGGCCCCAGGGGATCCACCCTGGTCACCCCGAGACCCCCACCCTGGTCACCCCGAGACCCCTGCCCCACCAGCGGGGGCAGCTGTAACGTTTCCTCTCTTGCTGCACACAGGGGCCGGACCAGGTGTACGAGGGCATCACCTTCGAAGACTTCCTAAAGGTTGGTGGCATCTCCACTCGTCTCCACGGGAGGAGGTACCCGGTGGTCGCAGGGACCTGGGCGTTTGGCCTCGCTCACCCCCCTTCCCCTTGCAGATGTGGCAGGGGATCGACATCGAGACCAAGATGCACGTTCGCTTCCTCAACATGGAGACCATCGCGCACTGCTACTGACCTGCCCTCCCCCCGGGGGCCAGACGAAGACGAGGAGGAAGAGGAGGCGGAAGATGAGGACTCTGCAGCAACTCCATGTTCCTGGCACCAAGCGCTTTGTGCCTGCCCGCGTGCCTGTCCCATGGTGGGGACTTCTGCTCTCTAGAAACATACGAGGCTTTTATCTGTAATAAAAGGTATTTCTCTTTTTACTCCTTGCTGAGAAATCCTTTGTCCACCCGGGGCCTGGCCGGGTCTCTCCCTGTGCAGAAACGCTCCACAAATCCCAGTCTCCCCATAAATCTGATTTTTTTTAGCCTCTGCCAGGTGCTGCTCTGGAGGAGGAGCTGTGAACCCCTAATCCTGCGCCGTGGGGAGTGTGTGCGGGCAGGGCTGGGGGTGCTGAGGGATGGGCTCAGTGCTGGGGGGGCACAATCACATCCCCCTCTGCATCCCACGAGATGCTCAAGCCAGCGAAGGTGGTGGCAGCATTTAAACCCAAACCAACCCCCTTGGCTGCATCTCCAGGCAAGAGCCAGGCAGGAGGAGCAACGTGGCACCGTGCCAGGGCTGGGGGACTGTGACGGGCTCCCCTCCTCCAGGGCTGGGGCACCCACAGCAGGGATGCAGGGACACAGGGACGTGGGCTCCTGGCAGCCAGGTGGCTCCCACCCCCACATGTTCCCGCTACAACAAGGCACCAGAGATAAGGGTTTATTTACTGGTATTAATAACCGGATTACTCGAGGCAGATTTCTGTCTCTAAGGCAAACTGAGCTGGGAAGGGAGGGGGAGAAAAAAAAAGGGCAATGGCTATTTTTAGAAAAGCTAGAAAGATTTGTTTGTTTTATCAAAAATAGCCTCCCCTGGCGACTTGTGTACTTGATGGGAAAACAGCCCCTGCCAGAGCACGGAACCACGAGCGCAGGCAGGGAGCGATGGGTGCCCGCCATCCCCTGTCACCCTGTGAGCCACCACTGCCTCCCCTCATCAAGGCACCACCGAGCTCTCCTTCTGCTCGGCCTGAGTTGGGGTTTCTGTGCTGCCCGGGTACCCCCGCACTGGGGCTGCAGCTTTTGCAGCTTTGCTCCTCCAAAAACATCACAGGATCACAGTATCGTAAGGTTGGAAGAGACCTTTGAGAGCATCGAGTCCAACCTATGGCCCAACACCTACATCAGGAAAAATTTCTCCATCAAAAGGTTCCTCAGGCCCTGGCAGAGGCTGCCAGGGAGGGGGTGGAGTGCCCATCCCTGGGGGGGGTTAAAAGCCGGGCAGATGAGGTGCTCAGGGATCTGGTTTAGCAGTCGACAGGGATGGTTGGACTCGATGGTCTCAGAGGTCTTTTCCAACCAAGCGATTCTCTCCGCTCGCAGCCGCTGCACTGGAGCAGCTCGGCTGAGCCCGCAGCAGGAGAGCAGCAGCGCTAACCCAGCGAAGGCCGGCCCTTCCCTGCACTGCAGTCCTGTCCTGGAGAGACCTGTGCTGCTCGGCAGCACCGAGCACAGGCTGGGGCTCACCTGGCTTTGGAGGGAGCCATGGGGATGGAGCTGATCCCGTCTGGCAGCTCCATGCAGGGGGATGGGGATGCCACCGTGTCAAGTCTGGGTGGGCTGTAAAGCCGCGGGACAGTGCTGGCACCACCTTTGGTCTTGGCTGAGCTGTTGTGGTGGCAGCACTTGGTGCTCAACCTGGGCTGGGTGGCAAGAACCGGGGCTGGTGCCAGTGCTGCGGGCAGGGCTGAGCACCAGGACTGGGGAGGGGATGGTGGCTATGGAGATCCCAGCTCTGTCCATGCAGGCTTTCAGGCCCTGAGGGTCTCCCAGTGCTGCCCAAAGCAGTCACAACCTTCTTCACATCTGTAGGGCTCTGGGACTCATCAGCCCTGTTCTCCTCGTGTTCCTCAGACACCTTCGTCCACAGGGCTCACCCCTTGCTTCACTCCACTGGCACCACCTGATGCAGAGGGTCAGAGCCTGACCTCCCAGTTGAGACTGAACCTCCTCATTGTCCTCCCCGTGCCAGACTCTCAGTGCTCCCTTCTTTCCCCACACAAAGCGGAGCACATCCAGCCTCCCCCCAAATCCCCAGATTTCAGGAGCAGACACAGGCTCCTTTCCCAGGCCCCCCCAAAGGAATTGTCATAGAGTCACAGAACCATGGAATGGTTTGGGTTGGAAGGGATCTCAAAGCCCATCCAGTTCCACCCCCTGCCATAGGCAGGGCCACCTCCCACTGGATCAGGGGGCTCCAAGCCCCAGCCAACCTGGCCTTGAACACCTCCAGGATGGGGGTGTCCATGACTTTTCTGGGCAACCTGGGCCAGGATCTCCCTGCCCTCACAGGAGAACATTTCTCCCTGAATCTCATCTCCACCTCCCCTCTTCCAGCGTTCAAAGCACCTTGAGAGCTCTCACCATGGAACGGTTCCATAATGGAACTGTTATTCTTAATCAAATGCTCTGGGCTTTGCAGGGTGTTGCTTGCCCTGCGACAGGAATGTTACCCTGGCCGAATTTCCCAGTGCTCTGCCAGTTTTTCCTGCCCTTTACAGAATCACCATCCTCGGTTTGGCTGTGTGCAACGTCAACAATGCCTTGCACAGCCCTGGCTTTGCGCTGGCCATGGGGGTGACGCTCCTGCCCAGCTGGAGGGGCGATTACTGCGGGCACGGCTGAGTGCGCCGTGGGGCTCCTGACCATTATCACTGGCCCTTTCTCTAGGGTGCTAGGAAGGGGCGTAAAGGCCACATGCTCACCCCTCTCTGACAGCAGCCAGGACAAGGAATGGCGTAGGAACCTTCCCCACTGGACAGGGAGACGAAAGCAGAGGCTGAGAGCGGGAAACACCGCGGGGTGGGAGGGGAAGGTGCGGCACCACGGAGCTGAGCTACAGAGGGGGAGAGGAGTCAGAGACCCCTCCGGTCCCTCTCTGCACAAAGAGCACCCGCTGTTCTTCCTCCCACTGCTCCTCAGCCTCAAGAGAGGGATGGTGGACCATGAAATGCTGGAATCGCTCTTCCCTGACTGTCATGGACATAACACAGAGGCAAAAGGCACTTTGCTGTGGCCCTTGCTGGTGGCTTGAAGCCAAAGTATGTGGAAGGACTGCTGGGGTTTTTCCCAGTACGGCACTAGAGCTGTGCATGTCCTTTCACATCCTTTGCATGAGGAGGGCGTTGCTGTGCATCACCCATCGCTGTTCATGGAGGTCAGAGCTCCGGAGCCTGGCAGCAGCTGGAGGCTGCGATACGGAGACAGCCTCCCCCTTTGGACATCAATTCTCTTTGGAGAATAGTAGGGAAGAACCTTATGTCTAGGGATCCTTCTCCGGAAGACAACAAACACCTCACTTTTGCTAAGGATCACTGTCACCAACAACAGAAACCAGAAGTTGTTCCTGAGGCTCTGCACCCCAAACTGCTTCCTCCTTTGATGACTTCTGGTTCTTTAGCTGTTCCCAACTTGCCAGTGCATCTGGAGGCCACCAGCCTGGCACATCACACCACGCTCTCATGCAGTGTGAGCTTTCACCTTCAGTCTGACCTCTGCCTGGTCAATCCAACACTGGTCTGACATGTCCTGACCACAGCTCTTCCAAGTCAAGCCCCTGGTACGAGCCCCGGGCACCACCCAGGACAGAAGATATGTCCTCTTCTCCACTGATAACCTTGGCCTGTGGGACTCATCAGGGCTCTGCCAAGACAAGAATCACAGAAGGGACTTTATAGGTCACCTAGTCCCAGCCCTCTGCAGTGAGCAGGGACATCTTCAACTCGATCAGGTTGCTTAGAGCCCCATCCAGCCTACACTTGCATGTTTCCAGGGATGGGGCATCCACCACCTCTTTGGCCACCTGTTCCACTGTTTCATTACGCTCATTGTGAAACATTTCTTCCTTATAGCTAGGCTGAATGTATCCTGTTTTAGTTTAAAACCATTCCCCCTTGCCCTATCACAAGTCCACCTTTTCCCCCACCCACCACAAGCTGGTAGTACTAACACGCCCTAGAGAGTCCTGGACGGGAAATCCAGAGGTGGCATCTCTCTCCGGTAAAGACTGGATGGTGGCTCCATTCTTCCTCTTGAAGTTATGAGGGAAGAGGCTCCCTTTAAATGTCACCTAGCCCTGGCAAAGACATCAAGAGTCACGACTGCATTTGCCACGCTCCGGCATCCACTCCAGTGCAGTGTTCATGACTACCCAGTTAAGTAGGACAACAGCCCTCTTCAGAACCAGAAATAAGAACTCCCAACATGGATCCTTTCCAACAGCCTAAGAGCCCTCATCTGCATTACGAATGCTGGTTAAATATGTACACAATCTTCTGCTGTGGTAAAACCTTCCCAAATTAATTCCAGTGAAGGAAAAACAGACCAAAAGGACCACTCTCTGACCCATTTAGAGGAGCTGCGTCTGGACCATGAACCAACCAAACAGTGGCTGTGGGAACTGAGAACTTCCTTCTCCACTAGGGGTGACGCAAACCTTCTTGTATCTGGATGGGTTGATGTTTGGTCCCCAATGAAGCACAGACTTGTAGGTCTTCACTGAGAGGGTAATTGTTCACTGGAATGCTCTGCCTAGGGAGGTGGTGGAGTCACCATCCCTGGAGGTGTTCAAAGAGAATTTGGATGAGGCACTTAGTGACATGGTGTAACTGACAAGTAGGAGTAGGTGTAGGTAGTAGGTGTAGGTGTTGGGCCATAGGTTGGACTCGATGATCTCAAAGGTCTCTTCCAACCTTACAATACTGTGATACTGTGATACTGTCTCCTCTGCACAAGAAAGCGAACACCTCTACGAATGCAGGTGCTGCAAAGCATCCATTTTGTAGTAGCTCAGTGACCACCACAGCCAAGAAGCAACAGAGGCAGCAGTGCAGGAGAAGCGTGGAGGTGGAATCCTGGAAAAGGGCTTGACACACACAAGACAAACTTATCTGCTACTTGCAGCAGGGAGATGAAGAAAGAACAAAGCCGCACTGAGATAATGAGGCAAGATAAGGAAAGCAAAGACGGAACAAACAATTACATTGGAAGCTCTCTCTGTTCAACCACATCAGAAGACGCAGGGTTGGAGCAACCCAGAAAATCATTTGTGTTACAGCATCTACTATTTACTTGAGAGGTTTCAGCTGAGCTTGTCCAAACTGCGTATCCCTGACACTTCTTGCTCTTCCAGGAATGAAGGAAGGGAGCTGGCTTCCCAAAAGGGCTGAGAAAGGTAAAATGTGTTGGTCACATAGAATAACTTTACCCCTTGCACTTCCTCCATCAATGCTGTTAAAAACCAAACACAGATATGGAAGCTGCCCTAGGGCTCATGGAAAACCACCCCACGCCCAAGACCATAAAGAACTGTGCCCTGTGTCCTCTCCTGGCAGAAGAAGGGCAGCATGAAGCTCTGCAGGGGCTGCCCAGGTGGCTGGTGAGGAGTGGGAGTGAGCCCAGCCAGCCCCTCTCTGCAGGTTCAGGCACTCCCTGCACCCCTCCCCAGCACTGCACTTTTAAACCCATTCCATTAAGCCAGCAAAAGGGTGCGAAGTTAAAACTTAACCTCAGTTTAAACTTGATGCATGTGGCTTTGCCTTGCCCCAGTAAGTTTACAAGGGGAACTCACAACCATAAAATAGTTTTAGAACAGTAAAGCATCCATGCAGGACGTGAGCTCTTGTTCACCAAACTGGTTCTACCTAAGTCAGTGCAATGTGGGTTTAAGATAAAGCTTTAACTCCTTATTTTCACATCACGTTCCACCTGGATGTTTCTCCACAGCGTTACTGTGTACGACCCGTGCAGAGGGATTGCAGCCAATTTATCCCTTCTGCTTCATTACACCACCATGATCAATTCCCAGCTTGGAAGTAAGGATGGTGTCAGAAACCCAAGTCCCAGGCACTCAAGGAGAGCCTCCAGGTGCTGTGGAAGAGTATAATCCAGCAAAGAACATACCTAAAAACTAATCTGAGACAAGACAGCCTTCTGTTTCAGTGTGCAGGGGTTAATTCACCCTAAAAGATTTAGGAATAAAATCCCCCCCAATCCACATACAAATAAAATTAGAAAACATTTAATGTAGAATTTGAGAGACTTATAAAAATAATTTATTTTAAAATAATTCTGATGTGTATGGCCTGCTGAGCTTCCAAGCACCCAGCCTGGCCAAGGCCAACCTTCCCCTCCCTCTCTCCATCATTGTCCCCTCTCCCAGCCACTGTAACCATTTGCGCACGGTCCCGCTCCTTGACACATTGCAGTACACTCCAAGGAAAAGACGAATGAGCAGCTCAGTACAAGGAAAGACATTTCAAACATGTGGCTCAGCCAGATGCTTTTTCCAAGTCCTTGGTGCTTTCCTTTCTGTCTCATGACAGGCACAAAGTCCTCAAAGTGCTCCCAGTCTCCCACCACTTGAGCAGTTTCCCACCCGGGGCTCTCGCTTCCTGACCACGTCCTTTGCCAAGATGGGATCAGCAGGATTTTCCCACAAGCAGCAGGAAGGAACACGTTTGTTTACACTGAGGCATAACGTTCCCCTTCACTCTCCAGTCTCTCCGTTCCACCACAGTGGAGCTATGGACATATTTAGTGCGATGCTCGTGGGCAGCCATACCCTGTTCTGGTTCACATCCCCAGGTTCTCAGCAAACTCTGTGCCCATTTGATGTGCCCATAGCCAACACCGGCTTTTTGGCGTTGGTCCCACGTGCATCTCCTTTGGCCTCGTACCTGGCGGAGGGCTGGGCCACAGGGGCCAAGTAAAGCCAGTTACCTAAATGTGATCATAGGGAACCGCAAGACCGAGATTGTAGTTGTAACCAGTCACTTCATCGTAGGAAGAGCGACAAATAGGAAGGACGCTTTCCACAGCCAACTGGTCCACTGAGAACTCGTAGGCATAAATGATTCCTCGATGCCTGTACAAAACACATCCAGGACACACCATACTTATATATTTCATCAGATGAAATGAATAAAATTAAGACATTTCCATAAAGGATCAGAATTCAATGCTTCAGAAGCTGAGTATAAAACCACATCCCCTCAGGACTAGGGCTGTCTGCGCAGTTTTAACAGAGAAAACTCCCTCCTGCCTCCTTCCAGGGACCCCTCCAAGCCCTGGAAACGAACGGTGAATCATTCACTTCAGCACTGCAGAGACAGAACTGTCATCTGCTGAAACACTCATCATCAGCTCAGGAAAGGGGAAGATGAGTGCTTTGTAGTTTGATAGTTCAATTAGACATACTAACAGCCATCTAAGATGCAACTACCAAACCCTGGAGTTTAAATACCAGTAGTTTTCCTCTAGGAGGAGATACTATTACTAATACTTAGAGCAAGGAAAGGGCTGCATTCCCTCTTCAGCTTCAGTGGCCTTCATATTCCCCTGCTGAAAAAGAAATGCATTTCTTTTGTGCTCAGAGGTGAATAAAGAGCAAATCATCAATGATTTTGAAAGCCTTATCCTTAAATATTTTTAGTCTTATTTTTTTGGTGCTATATATGCTCTGTTACTGCTCTGGATCATGACTCAGGTGCTTAGTGTGCTATTTTAAAATATACAAGGAAGCAGATCTCTGCAGTGGCAAAAAGCCTACCCTTCAGAGCCGGCTTACTCACTTGCGGTGCGTGGTAAGGTCGTCATCCGTGCCGCTGGCACCTCGGAGAGTTTTCTCATTAGGGATGTTTGCAGTGATGAGGCTGTGAGAATTAAACCATACGTGGCGGACTGGATGTCTGAAAGATAACCCACGGCACTGGGTGAGTTGCCAATTGTATTACATTCTAAAAATCCAAGTGAAGTAAAGGAATCATAGAATCATAAGGCTGGAAGAGACCTCTGAGATCATTGAGTCCAACCCTACCTATCTCTCTACTAAAGCAGCGCCCTCTCTATGGCCAGAGGTTGAGAACCTACACCTCTGGCTCTCCTCCTCCCGCTCAGAGCAGATAAACTCAGCTTTTACCCCCATCTAGTGGGCTTTTATCAGAACACACGTGGAGGCCACACTGTTTTAGACACCTGGCAGCACTTAAGCTGCAAGGGCTGCGGGCTGCCTGCCCGCTTCGCTGCTTCAAGGACTGGAGCAGCAAACCTCTAGGAAGGGCAGGACGCTTCCCAAAGCGAAGGAGGGGGCCCTCACACCCCCATCGCCAAGCACTGAGCTACAGCTGACTGAGAAATGCACTATATAGCACAAACCCACAGGTCTGGTCTTCATGCCTTTAACTCTCGCTGGTGAACAAACCGACCCCGAAACATTTTAACAGCGTTTCCTGCTCAAGTAGGAGTTACTTATCTTCCCAGATTAAGACAGCTCATCTCCATGACCCTAACATGCCTCCTGCCATCAGCCTCAGTTTCTGCCTCTGCTTCCCAATCACAGTCCTGGGCTGTAGGCAGGGACAACACACACACACCTTCTTATCTATAGAGGCCTTTCTGACTGAAATGATCCCTCTTGATTCCTATACAGATTAAACAGCATTTTGAATGATTAACCTTACGGCTTCACTTTTAGCACCCCTTCCAAGCTCAGCAGATCTGTTCTGCCTGCCCTCCTCCTTGGCACATTCATTAGTGCTGCTCCAGAAGATAATCAATGCAATATTGTCCTTAATGCATCAGCTGCATCACAATGGGCTTTATAATTCACAGGGTCAAAAGAGAAGGAGATACCTTCTATTCATCACTGACAACTCCAACTTGAACTTCTCTGACTGTAAATACCTCATCTAGCTCCCCTTTGGGGAAGATGCATTAAAAAAAAAATCAGGATTTATTTGCTCATTTTATTAAGGGTATCACTCAGACTTACAAGGGGCCAAATTATTGAGGTCTTCATTCAAAGGCAGCTCTGTGGGAATTTGGCCTTGACGAGGAAATCACAATTTGCCTACAGCAACTAACAGTCACCTTCGTCTCCAGGATATTGATCTCTACTCGCACCTTCAGTATCGCTACTGCTTGTGTTTTCAGTACAAACTGGTATCTCAATATTTAAATGAGCTTAAATACCAGCCTGGCTTTGACCGTTACTGCAAAGCGAATGCAAGAACGAGGTGAAGAGAAACACAGGTACCATGTAAGGAAACGGAAAACAGACAGCCAGAACCAGTCACTCTGAAGATAACAGACAGTATCCAGCATTTTCAACCCAAGGTTTGATAAAGCAAATATTGGTTGGGGATGGGACAGAGAGAAGACACTTCATGGAAAATCCAGGGAAGACCATTCCCATGCTCCCTTTGGCTGACTCAAGCACTCTTTTTAACTAAGGAGTAAAGAGCCTCCAACAGCTAAAGGGCACACACAGGAACAGGCACAAGACTCCAATCTGTTCCCAAATCACACGAACACTAAGAGAACTTTCAGAAGCTTCAGACATGGACACGTTATCATTTTGGTACTGGATGATCCCGTTGCTACATTCCTCCTGTCAGCCAGATCCAATAAACACCCCTGTAATGCACTGCTAAACTTACCTGGCGTGCATCTCCCAGAGTTTGGTGCCCATCCGTTGGTCCCACACACAGACCAAGCCCTCTTCTCCTCCACTGACAACCTTCCAGTCATCCATCTGGACAGCAGACACTCCTAACTGGTGGGCATAGAGGGAGCACAAGGATTCGCTTCTGCGGAGATCGAATACCCTGACCCTGAAGGAAAGCGAATAAAGCACAGAGATAAAGCCAGCTGTGGATGTGTGGGTTCCGAGAGTACAAGGACTTCTGGGGTTGTGCAAACAGGTCTAGGACAGCAGCAATCCCACAGCCAGTACGGGGACAGAAATCCAACACAACTGACACCTTTCACCCCTGAATTTTCACTCTGACTTCTCTTATCAGAGATTTTTTAAGGCAACCTTCTCCCACCATACAGGACCTTGCTGTCTCTTTAGAGGTGCAAGGTGATATAAAATTTAAGTGAAATTTGGAGCTCCACCCTCTGTGCCTCCCAAAATGTCAGCAATGCTGTGAGACATAACGTACCGTGTTCTGGCCATTCTGGTAACATATCCCACCCCTTGGCACCTAACCCACACCCACTATGGCTGAGGGGTAATATTATTGTGAGGATCAAGGAAAGGACTACTATATGAGATTTAGGAAGAGACTAAATATGTGGCAATTCAAAAGACAAGATAAAGGAATTTTAAGTGTATATGCTTGAGTGAATCATCAATGTTGAAACAAAGCTACCCACAAGCACCCAGTAATCAGTATCTCTTCTGATTTCAACAACACAACTGCTGACTGTGGGTACACCTGGTTTCCAGAAATAATGGATTACTCAGACAAGTGTTTTTTGAAGAGGGAAGTATTGAAGACTCAGCTGGAAGCAGAGCTGTAGAAAAAGAACTTTGGATTTCAGCAAGTCCACCATATCAGTTAAAGCTAATGGTGCTGAGATATAAATCTAGCATACTACAAAGGAGTATGGGGTTTGATCCTTAAGTATCAAGATTAAGAGATAAAGGAACGTATATAAGAGAATTAAAAAAAAAGTAGCAAGTGAAAACAGAAGTAAAGGGGAAATACTGATCTCAGATTTGAAAAGAAGCCAGAAAAAGTTCCTCCCAGCTGATGGCTATCACGAATGAAACCATCAGGTACACATTAATTCCAGAAAAGGCCAAAACACACTTGTTCCAACACATTAACTGTACTTTATTCCATCCCCCTGCTACGATCCTAATGGTGTAGCAAGTCTTTCCTTTCCCTTTCTCAAATGGAGATTGCATCATTTGATATTACAAATAACACATTTCAGCAACTGAAATTAAAGGCAACAGAACAGTCCAAAACTCCAACAGAGCAACATCCACCTCACACACAGGCAAACATGCTGGAACAGAGTGAGGAGCATGCTTTGTGTGGCTCCGCAGCCACCCCTAGGAAAATCCCATCACAACAGTTGATGACAAAAAGGACTTCTTGCTTTCTCTAACTCGAGCAGAGAGCAGCTTTGGCTACGTATGAGGACTGAGCTTTGGGTAAGGATGGGGTGTTTTGGAAGTGTTCACAACCAGTGCTCTCCCTGCCTTACTGCATGTGTTCTGCATGGTCATCAAAGCTTCTTCTGTTTGGTAAGCACAGTTGGAAGCAAAGATTTGATTGTGTCCTGGTTATTTCATTAGCAAGGGCCCAGGTTTCAGGCAGGTGTCTGTTCTGGCACATCTTTAGAAGAATTAGAGGCACACTTGAACTGTTCACATGTGCTTTTTACAAAAAAAGGAAAAGCATTTTGCAAATCCAATGTGATGCTCTAATGCAGCCCTGGCACAGCCTTCCCTCTCCTGTCTCAACAGCTGGGCTCAAATCAGATTCATCCAAGTTAAGGGAGCCGTAAAGAAGGTGCTCTCATGACCAGACTTGGACTCTCCTGTTAGACTTCCTCAGAAGCTCCCTTGCCTTTAGGAGAACGCGGAACGCATGTTCTGATCCACACTTTCAGCAATGTTATCCTCTAGCCTTGCCATATGTTTCCTTCCAAATGCTACTCATTGTCTTCGATTCCATCAAGGACAAGCCTGCTGTTGCGCAGCGTGGCAGCAGACGCTCCCTGCTACCAGATCTCTTGCCAGTGTGAAGCAATGCTTCAGGTCTATTTTTGATGGAAAGAGGTTCTATAGGTCCTACCCAAACCACTTCTCTACAACAGGGCAGTCTGTGTTACTTTTCCAAATCGTGGCTTTGAATAAAAGAACAGTATACACTAGCAAAATCATGAAAGTGCTATATTTAATCCCAGCAATTAATTTCCCCGCTGGCCAACAGCAGTTTGAACTCACTTGGCAAGGTTCCTGTGGCTCCATAAGAGGGCTGTGGAGGTTCAAGCTGCCTCCACCTGTGGATGTCCAGCCCCTACCGACACCCCTCATGCAGCATCATGTCAGGAACTGACCTCCGAGATACACATGGTCCTGGATGCCAAATAGATCTGCTGAACTTATTTTAGTGACCCAGCCAATGCCTGAGCTGAAAAACTGAAAAGCTTTCTGGAGGGGAAAGAGCGTAAGCATTTAGTCCAGTATGAAGGGAGTAAATTTCAATCCCACTTGTGGGATATCAACTTTATCTGCTCTCCCATCGTTGTGCAAGAGATCAAAATTGGAGATAGTTTTACTGGGGTGCTTTGGAAAATCAATCACTTGCTTTTAGATGAAAAAAAAAACCTCCCAAGGATTGAATTACATGTGTCAAACTTCAGATATTTCCTTTATCCTCTTTGCTGAGAAAGTGTGAGGTTTGCTCACACTGCCTGTTCACCGAGAAGGAAAAAAAGCTGTCTGACAAAATAATCATTTTCACAAGCTGCTGCACTGGCGGGACAGAGGTCTGGGATTTGGCAAAAGGAAGTATCCGCCTCACAATCTGATACCCACCACCACACCAGAGCACCACCTGCAGCCTGGTGCCCGGTGCAGAAAGGAGGAGGGAAGGAACAGGGAGCCATTAGAGCCTGGCTCTGCGCCACCCCACATCTCCTTTGGTGCACTGGATCAGACGCCACAAACAACTAGCCAAAAAAAGAAAATCTAAAAATTGGACTCAAAGGGTCTTTTTAAGCACTTTAATCCTTTCGCGCTGCCTGTTCCCAGCGCGTCCGTTCCTGGCACCAGATATTGTGCTGGGAAAATCCTACTCCCCAAGCCAAGGAGTTAAAGAGAAAGCTGCTAATCAGCTAAATAGGAGCTGGAATCTGTTCATATGGAAGTCTCTTTTTTTTGTCACCTGAGGGACATCACAGTGTTCCGAAATACACTCTTGACATCATTTGGCAGACGGACCCATCTCATCCTACATGATTCATCCCTTAGGTTATTTTTTTAATATCAGAAAGTGAGCTTTTAAATGCCAAACTAATTTTGCGGGTGGTGGTGGGGAAGTGGAAGATATTCCAAGTGGTCTCGCTGGGCTGTACACCAACTGCGTCCACCAAATGGCTTAAAAAGAAAAGTCTTCCCATGGAGCTTTCTGAAACAAAGCAAACTGGCAGCCACGTCCAACTATTACCTAATATTTTGTTCCTGAAGTTCACGCAGGCTGCATTTGAAACATTAGAGGAGAAACAAATTCTAGCAGGTCCAGATGTAGGACAGCAGGACAGGAAGTAAGCTAATTTGAGATGGGTTACAGCTCTTGGTAGTACCCACCTTCTGTCTTTATTGCCTGCAACAAGCATGTTGGGAGGACTGTTTTTGAGGTTGACACACGTAAAGTCACCCATTGAGTTGCCCATCTTCTTCAGGCACTGACTTGTTTCCAGATTGTAAAGAAGAATCTGGCAGAAAGAGAAGAAACACCAGCTAAATGTAGCATGAGCACAACATTTTGCCGCAGCATAAAGTAGAGCAGAGTTATTGCCTTGAGAGATGGTTTGCAGGACTGGTTTCTCAATATGATAATACATAACCAAGATACAGATCTATCCCTATTCAGGTCTCCTGCTCTTGCGAGACCTCACCTGAAGCCCGGTCTTCAGTTCTGGAGCCCTAAGCAGAGGAAGGACCTGAATCTGTTGGGAGTGCATGCAGAGGAGGCCATGGAGAAGATTTGTGGGCTGGAGCACCTCCCATCCAAGGGCAGGCCAGGAGAGTTGGGTTTGTTCACTCTGGAGAAGAGAAGGCTCCAGGGAGACTTAAGAGCAGTTTCCAATACTGAAAGGGGCTCCGGGAAAGCTGGGGAGAGACAAGTAGTGACAGGACAAGGAGGAATGGCTTTAAATTAGAAGGGAGAAGATTTAGACTAGACATTAGGAAGAAATTCTTCACAATGAGGGTGGGGAGGCCCTGGCCCAGGTTGCCCAGAGCAGTGGTGGTTGCCCCATCCCTGGAGGTGCTGAAGGCCAGGTTGGATGGGGCTTTGAGCCCCCAATACAGTGGGAGGTGTCCCTGCCCGTGGGAGGGGGGTAGAACTGGATAGGTTTTAAGATCCCTTCCAATCCAAACCATTCTCTGATTCTATGAAGAGGGCCAACAACACAGCCTCGAAACTAAGGAACTCCAGTTTCACCGTTGAATCCAATTGAGAAGCAGGGATGCAAGGCTCTTTCCACCCAGTACCCGATAGATACAGTGCTCAGGCAGGCAAAGGAACCCACTGCAATTTTCTCCAGGTCAGTTTTTTAAGGTTTACATGGAAAAGTAAATAGTTTCTTCACTAATCTGAATATTTGATAGAGTAGTAGGAGTAAACAGAATCATCATTTAGAAGGTTTAGACAGATGGGCTGTGCAAGAAAGATTCAATCAAGTACAGCATGAACCGAAAAGCAGAACCGAGCACTGACTCAGCGCTGACAGGCCCTGCTGATCGCTTCTGTACAGATCAGGCAGCAGAAACAGAGTATGAAACATTACAGCTGAAGTGGCAGATCAGATGGGAAATGAATAAAAACAACTCTGATTTTAAACAACATGCAAGATGACTTGACCAAAGACTGGAAGAGAGGTATGAGTTGTTTCCTGGCTGTTCCCCCGCCTCTCCTTCGCGCAGCAATCAGTTTAACCACGCTCACTCTCTTTCCTTTGGGGCCAGATGATATTTATCTCTTTGGTTGGGCCTTTTAATTTAGGACAGTAAGTATTTTTAGTAACAGAAAAACACACTGGTCAAAGCCCAGAGGAGCTCAGCACAGCACCTGGTTTTATGTAACTTCATAAACATTATTGAATTTCATGGTGATGCTCCTTTAATTTAAAAGAAATCTATGACCATGACGAGTAGCGGTAGTTAAAACATCAGAAAAACCTTACAGCTCCCATGGACACATCAGCACGGTTCTGTTAACGTCACATCCATATTCTTAACCTCTTTTCTGATTATATCCACACGCAGCTTAATAAATATTACATTATCTGTACTTATTATTTCAACACTCGCTAGAGCAGCAACAGTGATGCTGCTTGGCCTTTTGCTTCCTATCTGCAAGTTTAGGAAGCATCTGAAGGGCTGAATTAAGGGATCATTTTGTGCTGGGTGACCCTAAGCAGCAAAAGTGAAGGGCTTTAAAAATCTCTAGAAATACTGCAAAGAAAGGCAGAGAATTTGCAGGCTTCCTCCGCTGCCATTTCTCCCAAGTGAAGAGCAGGTGTGGGTTTATTCAGACACGCTCCCTATTAGAATCAATACATTCATACCCAAATTCCTCAGTTACTTATAAAATTTATAATCTCCCACCCTCTCCCAGCTTTGTGAAGCTATCTGCCTCAAATACCAGTCTTTAGCATGTATATTTTATCCTCAAGAACTGAAAACCCAAACCAATTTTACCCAAGCAAGGAAGGCTCTACTTTTAAAGGAAGACTTAGGACACAGAATTTGCCAAAAATTGAATTTAATACCCTAATACCTACAAAAAAGTTGCATGAAAATGTTGGTCTTCCAAGGCAAAGACCAATTTACAGCCTGTTCTCACTTGCAACACAGCTTCCAACAGCTCAGTAACCAAACCCGGAGATAATGACATTCTGGCAAAGGTACTTTGCATGGTTTTCAGTGCAAAGGAAATTAATATCTGTGCCTGGCAACCAAATTTCTCCTCNGTGGTGGTTGCCCCATCCCTGGAGGTGCTGAAGGCCAGGTTGGATGGGGCTTTGAGCCCCCAATACAGTGGGAGGTGTCCCTGCCCGTGGGAGGGGGGTAGAACTGGATAGGTTTTAAGATCCCTTCCAATCCAAACCATTCTCTGATTCTATGAAGAGGGCCAACAACACAGCCTCGAAACTAAGGAACTCCAGTTTCACCGTTGAATCCAATTGAGAAGCAGGGATGCAAGGCTCTTTCCACCCAGTACCCGATAGATACAGTGCTCAGGCAGGCAAAGGAACCCACTGCAATTTTCTCCAGGTCAGTTTTTTAAGGTTTACATGGAAAAGTAAATAGTTTCTTCACTAATCTGAATATTTGATAGAGTAGTAGGAGTAAACAGAATCATCATTTAGAAGGTTTAGACAGATGGGCTGTGCAAGAAAGATTCAATCAAGTACAGCATGAACCGAAAAGCAGAACCGAGCACTGACTCAGCGCTGACAGGCCCTGCTGATCGCTTCTGTACAGATCAGGCAGCAGAAACAGAGTATGAAACATTACAGCTGAAGTGGCAGATCAGATGGGAAATGAATAAAAACAACTCTGATTTTAAACAACATGCAAGATGACTTGACCAAAGACTGGAAGAGAGGTATGAGTTGTTTCCTGGCTGTTCCCCCGCCTCTCCTTCGCGCAGCAATCAGTTTAACCACGCTCACTCTCTTTCCTTTGGGGCCAGATGATATTTATCTCTTTGGTTGGGCCTTTTAATTTAGGACAGTAAGTATTTTTAGTAACAGAAAAACACACTGGTCAAAGCCCAGAGGAGCTCAGCACAGCACCTGGTTTTATGTAACTTCATAAACATTATTGAATTTCATGGTGATGCTCCTTTAATTTAAAAGAAATCTATGACCATGACGAGTAGCGGTAGTTAAAACATCAGAAAAACCTTACAGCTCCCATGGACACATCAGCACGGTTCTGTTAACGTCACATCCATATTCTTAACTTCTTTTCTGATTATATCCACACGCAGCTTAATAAATATTACATTATCTGTACTTATTATTTCAACACTCGCTAGAGCAGCAATAGTGATGCTGCTTGGCCTTTTGCTTCCTATCTGCAAGTTTAGGAAGCATCTGAAGGGCTGAATTAAGGGATCATTTTGTGCTGGGTGACCCTAAGCAGCAAAAGTGAAGGGCTTTAAAAATCTCTAGAAATACTGCAAAGAAAGGCAGAGAATTTGCAGGCTTCCTCCGCTGCCATTTCTCCCAAGTGAAGAGCAGGTGTGGGTTTATTCAGACACGCTCCCTATTAGAATCAATACATTCATACCCAAATTCCTCAGTTACTTATAAAATTTATAATCTCCCACCCTCTCCCAGCTTTGTGAAGCTATCTGCCTCAAATACCAGTCTTTAGCATGTATATTTTATCCTCAAGAACTGAAAACCCAAACCAATTTTACCCAAGCAAGGAAGGCTCTACTTTTAAAGGAAGACTTAGGACACAGAATTTGCCAAAAATTGAATTTAATACCCTAATACCTACAAAAAAGTTGCATGAAAATGTTGGTCTTCCAAGGCAAAGACCAATTTACAGCCTGTTCTCACTTGCAACACAGCTTCCAACAGCTCAGTAACCAAACCCGGAGATAATGACATTCTGGCAAAGGTACTTTGCATGGTTTTCAGTGCAAAGGAAATTAATATCTGTGCCTGGCAACCAAATTTCTCCTCGGAAAGTTTTGAACAAAAGACAAAGTCAATAAATTGCTTAATTCAACCTACGAATAATAAATGATTGGGTCAACAGCAATGTATTCCAGCTCCCAGTTGAGCCCCTGGACCAGCCCTTCCCAGCTGGGAGAGCTGACTCCGGAGAGGAGCGGGCCAAACGCTGCTCTCTCAGCAGTCCCCTGGGGCTAATGCTTACAGTGAATAGCCATGAACTATTAATTTATCTACATGACCATAGCTCCCATCTATCCTATAAACATTTGATACGTACTTGAAAATTCAGTTATGGCCCTGAAGACTAGAATGAAAAATGGTTTCCATGTAGCAATTCAAGATTCCCATTTTACATCATATTGCATATCCTCCTGTTTGCCATCTCCATTTCAGACCTGTGCCAGTCCTGCTATGTCAGTAGCACCAGCTGAAACATTAGTTATTTCTCCTCACATAACTTGTGATTGGTCATCAATTTAAAGTGTTTGCATCTAAGAGAGAGAAACTGTAAAATATAAAGGTTCAGATCCACAAATTGGAAGAAAAGCTTTTGTTTTATCATCTTCTCTGACACCCTCCAGTTCCTCCTCTTCTCACGGCAGTCTCCGTGCTTTTAAAGATTGTTGGGTTGGAGTTTTTTAATTTTATAATGCCCGTGTGTATTTCTAGCCAATTAGCCTTATCACTGGAAAAAAAGATTCTCTCTGTGATTTTCTGTTTTACCCATCAATTCAGCTTCCGTCTGGAGCAATTCCATACCCTGCAAGTAAATTTCAAACCCTTATCATGACAACCTGATAGGTAAAGAAACAAAAGGAACTCAAAATGCTTTTTTAAGCCTGAAAAATAATTTCTTGAATACAGGGCTTTCAAAAGTAGACTGATGACAATTTTGAAGTTGCTAGAACACTTCTGATGAGCTCTCTTATAATATCCAAGGTAACAAGGATTTTCTTTACAAAGGCCAAGGAGAACGAATGAAAATACCTGGTCAATAGGGACTTGAAATAAGGGCCTGTATGTTAAAGGGCAGATAAAACGTAAGATCTTTAGGAGGTTCATAATCCTATAATGCACACTGCAAAGGGATTACTCTTTTAAAGATATTTATAATCCTATAATGGACATCCAAGCTCAGTGACCTAATAGGTACCGAACCCAAGGTAAGTGAACCAAGAGCATTTGGGTGTGAAATGAAGCACCCTGGGATAACACACTAACGAGCATTCCTTCCCCCAGTGGGACTCGGGGGGACACGAGGGAGGAAAAGCATTAAGTAATCTGTGCAGATGTATCAGGATCTAGCGCACAAAATAAAAAGTGTTACCTCTTAACATTGTTCAAATGAAAAAGTCTAAGTTATTGGATAAGAGCCAAGCAATCTCCCAGAATGCTTAATAATTCAGCAAGCCAGAAATAGCCAGAGTACCTTTACCATTATGTTTAGTTAAAGACCACAGAGATTAGAAAACACATTATCCATCTCAGAGGCGATTCTTTCCATGTTACAAGTCCCTTAACGACCTTTACCATCTCTCCCTCTCTCTCTCTCTCTTTTAATAAGGCTGAGCAAATGGGACTTCATTTTATCCGATTGCCACAGACTAGGGGTATTAATTATTCATGCTCGTACTCTCTCTTTTGTTAAGGCAGTGCATTAGACTAATTTCCCTCTTTACTGTGCAAGTTGGGCAAGTCCCAACCTGTGGCCACTGTCCTCGGATGGATGCGCTGAGGAGCTGGCGAACCCCTGAGAGCAGGCAGAGGAAGAAAGGAAAAGTTACTGCACTTCAGGAAACTGTGGAGCAGCGGGCACAGGGAACTCTCTTTAAATGCTGTCCAAGAACTCAAGAAAGAAGACTTAAATTAATTCAAAAAGAATTAAAGCCTCTGTAGCCAGTACAGCTAAGCTGTGAGCTTTGTTACATCTTGTAGCTAAGTGAGGTCAAGCGTGGTCGATGTACTCTGGTTGAGATACTTCCAAGAAAAACCAAGGAATTGAAGGAAATGCTGTTGATGGAACTCTTCCATGCATGTCCAATACCCCAGCAGGTGTTTCGGGATCCTGTGTTGTTGGAGATGTCTTTTTTGGATGGAACATTAAAACAACAAATCCCCAAGCACTTGTTATCAAAGCGCCTGTGGTACTTTCAGCGAAAGCAGGGGTGTCCAACCCACCGTCCTGGATGGAAGCCAGCAGACAACTGCTTTGTGAAACTGCGCGCTTCCCGCTGCAATCGCGTTTCTGCTTCTTGTCAAAACTCACCGTGTCGCACGGGTAGTAAAACCTGAGCTGCCTCTCGGAACTGGGCAAAGCACTCTGTATACACAGTATATTTAGTTCTTATTGAGCTGAAGTATCGAACGGAGTATCATAAATATAAGGAAAATGTATAGTGTGAAGCCACACTCAAACCCTACATACTCTTCCTTACTGAGTAATACACAGGATACCTTCAACAATTGCTATCTCAGAAAGAACCACCCAGGAGAGAAGTTTTGAAATGTCATTTTAGAGACAGAGAATCAAATATCTGAGTTGCTCAATGACACAGAGGAACAAGCAGCATGTATTTTCAGATTATGTTTCTCCCCCTTTCCCTCTGTCAAGTAGAAAAACCATTGCCTGAACACACACAAATATCGCCAATAGAAAAAGGGGTAGGGAAATTTCTAGTCCACCATGAATAAAGAGGGATCTGTTTTTTTCCTCGGGTCAAATCCATTCAATCAAAGGGTATCTACCAAAGTGCTAGGGCTATTCCATGTGCATTTGTGGCAGGAGTCATCAAATTAAGTCCAACATATGGTACACCCTGCCGCAAGTTTGAATTTTATTCCTAAAGGGATGTGGAAAAGAAAATATTTTCAAAGTTTACAAGCCTCAGGGGCATCGTTTCCCAAAGCAAATGTATTGAATTGCCTACTGTAAATATGGCACATAATGCTGCAACAACAACAACCAAATTTTACTGTTAACAAACGCGAGGTCAGCATATTGATACTTGCACGCAGAGATAACTCTGCTGGCTCCATAAATTTAAAGATGAGCTAAGATTTAAAAGGAGCAGCTGAGGCTGACAGACAGACAATCAGAGAGCAAGAAAAAAAAAAAAAGAGTAAATCATACACAAAACAGCCAGTAAAAAATAAATAAATAAATAAAGCAGTTAATATACATGAATAATGGATGTTTGATTTAAAAGCAGTTTACTCCAATATGATGTAATTTTTGACAATCAGCCAGAGAGACTATTTTGCAAGTTCTTGCCAGATATAAGTCATTGTGTAAAGCTGGTAACACAACCGTTTCTCCGAGCATGTGGAAAATTGACTTTCATGCCATCCTAAAGGTGACTTTACACTGGCAAACGAGAAGTCTTTTATTTTGCAGTGCTGAGCTGCACTGAGCAGCCTCAAACAATGCTTCAAGACCCACACGGAGGACCACAAAAATAAGGGAGTCTGAACAGCTTGCAGCAGAGCCAGCCAGCCCTCCAGACTGCCCGCTCCTCCAAACAGCCACACCTGCCGTAAAAGTCGCACACGCAGCTGAAAACAAGCACACTTTGGTGTTTTCTTTTAAGTTTTCATTTGATTGGAGTCAAAAAGTAGGACTCCAAGCTGGTAGCAAGAAGTAGAGCCAAGCATTGTGCAGGCAGGCAGCGCACAAGCTTCAGCAACGGGGTTCTGCCAATGCACCTGCAACCTTTGCTGTTCCAGCGCTGGACACTGCCAGCGGCCGGGACGCTGCCAGCCTCGATGGGCTTGGGATGTGGACAGATGTCTGCTAGGACCTGGCATGAGGTCACCAGGCTCATTTGACTTGTGGCTGAAGGCTGATATGAAAGATCAGGTACCTAGAGATGAAAGGATGTCATGTTTACACACTGAACCACCCACCCACCCACTACAAAACAAGCCCTAGCCCAGAAATACATTTTCCTTAATCTAAGGGTAATGAAAAGGAAGGTAAGGTAATTCTTAGAAACTGAATTAATTCTCTTAGTTTCACAGATTACCACCCTCAATACTCATGGCACATCCTAGCAGTTATATTTTCAAAACCTGAGACAGCTGTGCCAGTTTTGAGGTATTCACATTAATGCACAAAGAGAGGGGAAAAAAGCAGAATCTCATTAACGTCACCCAATACAAAAGGAATTTTTTTTTTTTTCTTAAACTGGCAAAATTATTTTTGGCCATTTACAAACACAGCGAAACCAAGATGGATAATTGTTGCTTTCCAGCAAGAGAGGGGTTAATCAATACATCAAGCAAAATGCAGGCAAGGAAAACTGGTCTCTGCTGGGCTGTGTTTCTTCAGTGCCTGATATAAAACGTTACACAGTTCAGATCCTGTCTCTCCCACATGGCACCAAAGAGTTTATAAAGAAAAAGGTATTTAAAACACCCTTCATCTCCAAAGATCTGCTACAGCTCCCCAGAGGAAAATGTCTGGGTAAGTCCCACGTGTTCAAGTTCAGTAAGAGCTGTCCTTCTACTGGTACAAACCCAAGAGTTCATGAAGATCAATTTATTGAAAACTGGACCATTTACAAGGGCCACAGTGGTTACTAAATCTGAAAACACCCCCCATGAAAATGAGGAAAATCAAGATAAAAAATTTCGAAGCCTCTGGAACTCCAAAAGAACTGGAGACATTAACACACCAGAAAAGAGAACGTACGCTTATCAGTTAAAGAGGAGGATTTTAGCTAAAATAAGGTGCAAGAAAGATGTAACAGCTTGTATAAAGCAGCTATGACCTAAATACATCATCCAAGAGAGAGACTGTAGAGGATGAAATCCAATTTCAAGCATTATTTAAATTATTTTTCAGTTAATATTAGTTTGTAACATCCATTTCAAGTGGTTAATTCTCCTGGATACACTCACATCAGGAAGCAGTTGAGGAACTCTGTGGAAACATTAAATACAGGGGCAAACCCAGGCAATATTTCAATTGCTGAAGAGGAGACAGGTGATGTGAAACGCCGTTCATCAAGTACAAGCCAACTGCCAGCTCAAAATAGATGTAAAAGTAACAGCACAACCACCAACTCCCAAGACATCTGATCTCAACATAGCCAGCCTTCCGTTTCTAGAGTTGGAGGCTCTAAAATGATTACTCTCCTCCCTTCACTCCACTCTTTCCCATCTACCTGTTCTGAAATAAGCTTTCAGTTTACGCACAGAGCAACCGAAGCCACAGACACTGCACCTTATCACAGTATTACAAGGCTGGAAAAGACCTTTGAGATCGTTGAGTCCAGCCTATGACCCAACACCAACACCTACTCATCATCTAAACCATGGCACTAAGAGCCTCATCCAGTCTCTCCTTAAACACCTCCAGGGATGGTGACTGCACCACCTCCCCGAGCAGCACATTCCATTATAATGCACATAACATAAAAACAGTTCTTAAGCTGTACAAGTTTAAAATAAAATTATCTTGCATGCTCTATGAAATTTCTTTGGGGGATTTAACCCCCAGATCCTTCCATGCTGGTTATCTCCCATCACAGCTAGAACTGTTGAATATGTTAGAAAAATTCAACAAAAGTTTAAATACAAGAGGAAGTTGGGTTTGGTGTCATGTCCTGTCCTCCCTAAGAGAATAAAACATCTATAAAATTTCACAGAAATAATCCACAAGCAGAAAAGCTCACCTGAAGCTACAGCAGGAGACCAGACTTACCTGACAGCAGGCAGTCCATTCAGGGGAGTTATAAATGCACCAACTGTGAGAAAAGCTTCGGTCAGATCTTACAGTCAGTGAGATAATTGCATCAGAAAGCAGATGATGTTAATCCTGACAGTTACAGCGCTACCTGTTTAAGAGGTTCCTATCCTGACACGAAAGGACCAAAGCCAGCTCGAATTTAAATCTGTGGATTTAATTTTACATGCGATGCTCAAACGCAAAATTCAAAGATGGATGCCAACACTGTGATGCAGCGTTGAGATCACAGGTCTCCAAGCTGCACGACACGGGGTAATGCGTTATTGGCCAGACAAGGCATGTCCACTTGGATGTCACGAGCACCACTTTGGGTTGAAAGGGAAAGCTGAGGTTAGGGTTTTATCATTGGCCATATACAAGCCTACGTGGGAACACAGATCTCGGTATTACAAGAATATAGAATATAAGGAAAAGAGTACATTCCATAATGAGTTAATACAGCCAAAATAACCCTTACTAAGGACACTTCTCATAGCTTAACATCAACCAAAGAGCTCCAGCACCCTAAACAGACAAACCTTCAAGAAACGGCATCACGCTTGGGTTGTCTGACGCTTAATAAAGTGAAAGTTGAACTTCTCACAGCTGAAGCATTTATATTCTCCCCTCTCTCCCGCATGGATGTCTGTCATCTAACAGTAGGCAAGTCTATGCCACAGACTTGATGTTTTTCTCCTCTCTGATACAAAAGTTCCTACGAAATTTATGCCTCAGATCTCTACTTGGCTGTCAAATTTGGTTAAAATTAGACTGTGATTAAAAAAGAGAGAGGGATAAAGATGTTTCCCTAATGATATTTTCATCAGAAAGCAGGTAACTAGGCAGTAGCATTAGGACTGTGAGCCTACACTAAAGAAAAAAAAATATCCCTAATGAAAAACAAAGAAAACCCCAAACTGAGAAGAAACACAGCTTTCCCACCACAGCAACACAGCCAGCAGCCAACGGGGCTGGAATTCTTCATCATTACGTTTCCGAGATCGAAAGCTCTCCTAAAGACAGTCTGTCAACTTGTGACTGGTGTAATCAGCCAATGCGAAGTCCCTTCACGTCTGCGCGAGGCGAATAATTATCATAATAGACATTAGTAATTAATTTCCGGCGTGATGTCAGCTGGTGCAGCAATGCCAAGCAAGTGTCCTTGTCAAACACAGCTCAGCCGTCTGGACGACTTCGGTCCCATCGCCCTGATTAGGATGCGCGCTGATGCACTGCTTAATACAATCTGCTATCGGATGCCAAAGAGTTCAGAACTAAATTAGGGAACACGTCCGCCTTTACAGAGTGATGCTCAGGGGCCTAAGCAGATTTCCCTATTCCTTTACGAGGCACAAAGGCGATCACCGACGTAATGCCCCTGAATGAGGCAATTTTACCTTCTAACCTCTCACGTCTGTAGATTAGGACAGCAAAGGAATTAATAAAGACAGCATGGCCTCGCAGCATCTCTCAGCCCTACAGGTATTTATGGTGGTCTCAGTGCTTCCCTAGTGAACGTGAATTTTAAGGAGAAATTAGATGCAGCTGGACACGTTTCTTCCTGACGCAGAGGTAGCCCTAAATAAAGCTTTCCTATTCTAGTTGCTTGCCAAAGAAAACACTGTATTTTTACGTGACAGACCACAGCTTCTTTAACCTGGCTGCTCACCTCCTGCTTCTTTCTCCACCTGCCTGAAGCACTCTCCTTCCCTCATTGCTGACAGCCCAGCACATGCCTGAAGTACAACCACGAAAAATGGAATGAAATTAAGGAGTGGAAAAGTTAGGCAAGATGCAGGAAAGGGACAAAAACTCTTCTGAAGGCATCTGGAAATGGGTCTTACCACAGCTCAGTCCCTGCCCTGGAGTGGGGCTGTGTCCAGTAAGGATTCTGAGTACTCTAAATACAATTATTTACCCTACCTATTAGGGTCTGCAAGCCCCAAAGAGCTGCTCCTGCAGGCAGAGAAGTTTGAGAAGAGCTGCATTAGCAGCATGCCTTAGCCATGAATACTCAGCAGCGTTACAAACCAGCCTGGTTTTGATCTACAGTGCCGCTGCTAAAAGCTGCAGACTGTGTCACAGGGTGCTTCAGACCTCTCAGCACCCTTTAATACAACAGTCACACCCTCACCAAATTGAAGCAACTTAGTCCAAATAGTCAAGTGCACTAAAAAATAGAAGCACTCTCCTAAGGCCACACACCATGCACAGGTTCCTCAGGACGCCTTCTTCAGAAAGGCTGAGGGATGTTTTGGCTTTTTGGGGCAAGGGGGTTTATTGGGGTTTTGATGCTTTAAGGGTCTTTTGGAAATGAGTTCCCCCTAGAGGACACCACAAACAGCTGAAGGAGCAGAGAATACGAACTACTTACAGTGAATCCAGTCAGCTGAACAATAATCCCTTGCTCCAGCCCACTAGAAGAACACTAAAAGAAGTAGGCAGGGATGGGATGAGGGGGAGTGGTTTTCAGCTGAAAGAGGGGAGATTGAGATGAGATCTTGGGCAGAAATGTTTTGTAGTGAGGGTTGGGAGGCCCTGGCCCAGGTTGCCCAGAGCAGTGGTGGCTGCCCCATCCCTGGAGGTGTTGAAGGCCAGGTTGGATGGGGCTTGGAACCCCCTGATCCAGTGGGAGGTGTCCCATGGCAGGGGGTGGAACTGGATGGGCTTCGAGGCTCCTTCTGACCCAAACCATTCTGTGATTCGGTGATGATTGCATTAAAGAAATGTCTACTGTCAGAAGCTGAACAGCAGGGAAGGCAATGGTCAGTCACTTGAAGTCTTTTCCCTTCTTAATTATGAAAGTATAAAATCTTAGTGAAATTCAGTACCTGGTTGGGCTCATTCAATACCCAGCCCAAGGTTTTGACCCCAAAGGCTGCCTCACGAGCAGACACATCGAGACACGTGACAGGCTGGCTGTAGACAGAATGGAGAATCTTGCCAGGATCTTCTGCTTTCAAGAGATAGACAATGTCTTCTGCAGCTGCTACTGCCACTGGGCTCCCTGTCACATCTGGAACCAGGTGAAGGAAATTGACCTAAGAAAAGCAAACTTCTTAATTTTATGCAGTCAAAAATGGGTTTACATCACTACTGCCACACGATGAACTGAACAAACTACTGATGTGTGGCTATTGGCTATCCTGAATCATCCCAATTATCGATTCATTGCAGGCAAAGACCAAATATTGATTTTATTTCTGAACTTTTGCAAGTTTAGCACCAAGGATGAAATCCAGCTCATAGGCTTTAGAATGAGCCCAGTTAAAAAACTCATCAGACCACATTACAATAGAACACACCAAAATGTCACACTAAAGGAAAGAGCAAGACTTAATGGACGCATTGAAGTGAGGTACAGAAAGCCGTAGGGTTAAGGCACACAAAGCAAAAACCATGGCTAGAACATGAATAGGATGCTCCAAAGCCAACACATTCATACAACTAACATGTTGTTGTAATTTTGTAGGAGTCATCAGCACAGGAATGATGTTGACCTGTTGGAACATGTCCAGAGGAGGCCACGGAGATGATCCAAGGGCTGGAGCATCTCCTGTACGAGGACAGGCTGGGAGAGTTGTGACTGTTTAGCCTGGAGAAGAGAAGGATCCTAGGAGACCTTAGAGCAGCCTCCCAGTACTGAAAGGGCTCCAGGAAAGCTGGGGAGGGGCTCTCGATCAGGAAGGGCAGGGACAGGATGAGGGGGAATGGTTTTAAGATGAAGGAGGGGAGACTGAGATGAGATCTTAGGGAGAAATGTTTTGCTGTGAGGGCGGGGAGGCCCTGGCCCAGGGTGCCCAGAGCAGTGGTGGCTGCCCCATCCCTGGAGGTGTTCAAGGCCAGGTTGGATGGGGCTTGGAGCCCCCTGATCCAGTGGGAGGTGTCCCTGCCCATGGGAGGAGGGTGGCACTGGATGGGCTTTGAGGTCCTTTCCAACCCAAACCATTCCATGATTCCATGGTTCTACATACCCTAAAGAAAACTCATCACATGACTCTAGGACAGCCCATGTACCAGCTCTTCTGTCTTCTGCCACCAGACCAGAATGGTGCTGCTCTTCCCATTTCAGTACACAGTAAGACCCTCCTTAACAGCAGAGCTGATTTGTGACCCAGCCCTGTCTTTCACATGTGGCCAACTGACATTGCACAGCAAGCGAGATGCGAGAGTAAAATGGACCCAACCACAGTGGAGAGCATGCTGGTATTTTAACATTCTTACTGGGAAGCCTTTTAAAATGTTTGGGGGGGTTGTTTATTTAAGTACTATAAGACTGACAGCTTTAAGAGAGAGAATTAATCAGGAGTTCAAATCACAGCTTCATGCCCATTAGCTGTGCAGCCAGCTTCCTGTAATAGGAGAGAAGCTGCAAGGCTCAATTTGTTCCTACGCACTTCCTTCCTCTCCCAAAAATATGCTGATACTCTCAGACATAATAAAACTTCAGAGAATGGGACAGCTTTTAATTTTTAATTAAAATAGTCTCAAAACTTCAGTGACAGAAGGTGCAACCTAAAGAAGCTGCACAACTAGTTACAGCTTCACAAGTGATACTATTAGCTCGTCTGCAATATCCTGCCTCAGAATTAATCAGACAGCGTTGATCTGGAATGAGACCTTGAGTTTTAGCTCCAATTCTACGCGAGAAAACTGATTTACGAAATGAGCCAACTTAGTTTAATGTAGAAAAAAAATAATTAAAACCAGCCAACCTCCTGCACCATATGGACTTCTCTTCATTTTCACTTGCAGCTTAAGCCAGCATTTCACCCTTGCTCTTCAGTGATGAAAGGCTCATCCATTAACCAGCTCCAAAATCATAGCCTCTAGCTGATAATGCTGTTATCTAGCTCAGGCAATGCTCCCGTAAGATTTTTATAAGATCCCTCTTAACTGTACCAAAAATAATTAGTGGATCAAGAGCCCCTGGAATGAAGCTGAGCAGCCTGGAGACTCACCAATTTCTGGATTTCAAATGTTCCCGTTGTTTGCCAGAATCCTTTGTCATTAGGGCTTTCCACTTTGACCTCAAAGCCAGATGCCGTTGCTACCGTTGCACCCTCTGAACCAAGAGCTAAAGCCTGTATCCTCTGATTGTGCTGGTAATGATGGATTGGCTCCCGCCCGAACATCAGGTTCCAAACGCTAATGGTTCCTGCATACAAAAAAATAAAGCAATCACCATGCATTACCTTAGAATTTAACAACACTTCAAAAGATCATTTCAATATGCGTTAAAAACGTTCTAAAGGAAAAAGTCAATATGCAGAACACAGAGTGTACGGCAGGAAACCAGAACCATGTAATGGGTTCCAAAATCTCATGCTCTGGTAGTAGAGGCTCTGTTGTTTTCTGTAATCCCTAATTTTTGACTTTCAGATAATATTGGTATCTACCTTGAGGAAGACTGCTTGGCTTGCCTCACATTTCTGTGTTTGAATACAATCAGACTTAAACAGATACGTAGGCTCTTGTTCTACCAGATTCTTGCCCTTGATCATAGAATCATAGAATCGTCTGATTAGAAAAGACCTTTGAGATAATCGAGTCCAACCCTACCTGTCCACTACTAAACCAGATCCCTGAGCACCTCATCTGCCCATCTTTTAAATCCCTCCAGGGATGGGGACTCCACCCCCTCCCTGGGCAGCCTCTGCCAGTGCCTGGTCACCACAAACAGTGAGGAAGAACCCCCATTAACAGAGAAGCTTTATATTGAAGAATTTCAAGTTCTGCATACACAGCAATCATGTCAGGGATTTTAACACCATTCTTAACAGTTTACAGCTAGGAGCAAAGCTCCTAACCCTGATGCTCTGGAAAAGCAGAAAATGCCCAAGAGTTCAAAAAGCTGAAGAATACAAATCCCAAAGAATAAGGGAGACCAATACAAACCCAATACATTTGCAATTGCATTTTTCTCAGCATAGGTCACCAAGACTCTGTTCAAAAACACGGTATATTAAAGCAATAATCTGAATAAAAGCAACCTGAAGCAATCAAGAGTGTATTACAGAACAGAAGGGCCAGACGAAATCAGAAACTGCGGGGCCACCTTTGCACAGAATTAAGGGCGAAGCAATCTTCAGACGTGACAGACAGGTCTGGAGAAGCTTTCCTTCTCCTTGAGCATGGCCATTAATGATGAAATGATTAATGGTAGCTATTCCTTCAAACGGAGACATAAAAGCTCTGACAGACAGCTGTGGACGGGCACCAATGCCAGTTTGCAAACACTCCTCCCGTGTCCCAGAGGAGGTGAAGAAAGAGTGTGGTAATGAAACTGCACATAGTGAAATGGTATCTAAATGAGTTTAAATTGATTTATGTTTGCTTTAGTAAAGATTATTTGGTATCTGGAAAGTGCTACCAATGTGAAATAATGCAGATAATCCTTAAGATCCCTGTCTAATGGCACTCCCACTGAATATTTATATTCCTCGCCATGGGAATAAGTACCATAATGGGGACCATTTTTGTTTTATTAGGGATGCATATTTAAATTAATCTGCTATTTGCCTAAACAATTAGCTGCCTCTGTTTGTTTACACAAAGCCAAAACTGCAATTAGGCTTCCATCAAAAAGATAAGTCCTGACTAAAACTGTCCCGGTGGAGTCATAAGGGCTCAGAGCAGAACTTCCCAAAATTACTTCTTAGCATAATGGTAATTATGTTAATTGCTTGAAAGGTAAATAACTGATGAACTGGTTTTGAGAAACAGAACACTAGCTCACATCACACACACTTAGGCTTAGAGCAAGTTAACAAATACAAATGGACAGCACAGGCTCCAATTCCCTCTGCAGCCTGGGCTGCCCCATGCAAAGGCTGAGCAGCCGCACTTCTGTGCCTTCTCAGCGAGTCCTCGGCTCCAAAACCAAAACAAAGGGAACGGGTGACAGCTCATATCCTGGAGAGCTGATTTAAACAAGTAAACAAAAATCAGTGATAAATTATTGTAGTGATATCAGATCGGGGATGTCAGAACTGGACATTTCCATCAGGTGCCAAACGGTGCTGCCAAGCTTCTCTGGGCAGGAGAAGATTCAGCTTTCTTTTGCAAAACATTTATCCCAACTGAAGACCACTCTGATGAAAGGGAAAGAAAGCAGATATGCTTTCAGTGAGGTCATTTGTTTACACGTCTGTGATGAGCATGGCACAGATTTTAACAGTGTATGAGAGTTCTGGAAAATACCAGAACACATCCACGGCAAAGAACCCTCTTCTGACTAAACTGGGAAACCCTGAATTCAGAGTTCTGCCCTCTAAATTTCAGGAATGAAGCCACTATTATTATTATTATTATTATTATTATTATTATTATTATT
>VWPV01032676.1:0-10774 GCA_013389885.1 Geococcyx californianus | reverse complement strand
CCAAATGACAAGGTTGCAAGTCAACATCTGTTTAATGAAGGAGCACAACATAAGGAGTAAAAAGGAGTCGAAAAGGAACACAAAAAGCAAGAGAAATACTGTTTTCTTTCATTGGGATGAACAAGTATTTGCTCACAAAAGGACTGCTTGTCCCCTTGCTTCTCCCCTCCTCCAAGACTGTACTATTCTGTAGGTCCGTCCTTCAGCATCTCTTACTTGCTGTCAGTCAGAAGCCTCTGTAACTGCACACAAGGAATGGCAGGAAGATGCCAGGGCAGGGTTAGGTTGGACATGAGGAAAAGGTTCTTCCCCCAGAGGGTGATGGAGCACTGGAACAGCTCCCAGGGAAGCAGGCACAGCCTGACAATGTTCCAGAACCCTTTGGCCAAGGCCCTCAGCCCCACGGTGTGAATGCCGGGTTTGTCCTGTGCAGGGACAGGCGTCGGACTCAAAGATCCTTGTGGGTGCCTTCCAACTCAGGTCATTCTACGATTTCATGGAAATGCACTATCGTCCACACAGGCATACGCATTCACGCAGGACAAAAGGAAACCATTACCATGTTTTACACAGAAAAAGCAAACACTCTACTGTATTTACCAATAGGTAAAGCTATTACTAGGTCTAAGAGTGCTACTGACGACATTCTGTATTCTGTTTTGGTTGCAAAATGTATTTATTAGCGTGCAAGCCTTTGCTACAGTCAATCATGTTTGTCTAAGAGCAAAAAAACCCCACCATTACAGCTGAAGTTATTAATATGGCAACATGAAAAGAATCAGGCTTAAGATTTACCAGTGCAGATGAGATCACTACTTTACATAGTCTATCTTCCTGCCTCCAGCAGTGACCAGCACTTCATTTCCAAAGTAATATCCTGGCTAAGGTGAAGTTAAGGTTGTAAGCATATAATATCTTTTTTTATGTGAATACTGTAATGTTAAAAGTGCTAGAAAGTCATTAAATCAAAATTATTCACAATACTTTCACAGCATGCTAAAATCTGCACAAGTGTGATTATTCCAATTGAACTTTAACAATAACTTCTCAAACCAACTTTACAGCTTGCTTTTAGTTGATCTTGGCCCAAGGAAATGAGTTAAATGCAAGAAGGTGATGAAGATGCTATAATTGCTGACACTTGACGGTACCATTGCTCTCTCAGTCTTCTTGTTTATCACGTCAGCCCAGATTGTAAAAGCAATTTAGGTTTGTAACTTCTAATCCAATAATATATTGTTGAGCTGTGGACTGATGAAAAGTCCATTTATTGCAATTCATTCTAGACAGGAAGGTATTTGGATAAAACACCTAACCACAAATCTATTGTGCCGTACACAATGCACTGCTGATCCTGACTGTACTCTGATTTTAGAAAACATCATCATATTATAGAGCGGTTAGGGTTGGACAGGACCTCAAAGCCTATCTGGTTTCAGACCTCCCACTGGATCAGGGGGCTCCAAGCCCCATCCAACCTGGCCTGGAACACCTCCAGGGATGGGGCAGCCACCACTGCTCTGGGCAACCTGGGCCAGGGCCTCCCCACCCTCACAGGGAAACATTTCCCCTTAAGATCTCATCTCAGTCTCCCCTCCTTCAGCTGAAAACTGTCCCCCTTTGTCCTATCCCTGCACTCCTAGCCAGTCTCAAGGATCAATTGCTGTATCAAAGGTGACTTGCTGGAAGCTGCTCTCCATTAGCAGTGCCTGGCTCTAGTCTATGTCCCTCTTTACAGCTGGAAGCACAAAACTTGTCCTGCAAAAGCATCTGGTTTTTACGTGTGTTTTCACACAGGTTTCTCCCTGGTACAAAAGGCAACACTTTTGTTACAAAAAAATTGATCTCTTTCCACATAAAATATTCTAATCCTGTAACGGGGAAAGGCAGCATAAACACAGAAGCCAAAAAAAGGGTAAATTGCATTTGTAAATACGCTACTGGCTGTGTTTGACAGCGTAAGCCAGCAGGGCACAGCTCCTAGGAGCTGGGCGCAGCAGAGGAGAGCTGCCCGCTCAGGCTCCCTGCTATGAGCCAACCCCAGGGTAAGCGGAGAAAGGGCTGCTTAGCACCGAAGAGTCCCAGATGCTCAGATCCCAATGACCCACTACTTCAGCTCTTCCACGTTAAGACACACCTAGCAGTTGCTGTCAGCTCTAGCAAAGAGGCTGAGGAATCTTCAGGTGTGTTATCTGTAAAAAAAACAAAGCAAAGCCAGAATTTTGTGTGTGCTAGAGCAGGGAGTCGGGCCATGCTCACGGTTTACATCCTCACTCACTTCAACTTCTCAATGTGGTTACGTGGGAGGGTCAGAAGCTGCTTAACTCACACCATCTACATGACATTTTTCCTGGTCGTGGGTTGCAGTCTTGCCACTTCCACTTGACTTAAACAAAATTCTTTTTTACCTTTTGAAAACACTTCTTGCCACATATATTTCTTCTCCAAGCTGGTAATGCTAATTTATTTCCTTAGAATTTTCAGATAACATCATACTTCTATGCACTGTACAAGATGAAAAACACAGGTGGAAATGAACACCAGCCTGAAGTCTCAAGGCCTCTTATCTTGAATTTTGAGTTCTTCCTGAATGCATTTCGAGTTGGAGGGCCCACCAACACACAGACAGCTGCACCCTGGTAGATGCTCAGTGTTTATTAACTAAAATTTTACATTTTATTTTCACTGTAATGCTGTTTCTCAACTTTCAGCAGGTACAACAATCTACTTAGCGTACTGAGCAGCACAAGACCTCAGCTGTAAAAGCCTTACCTTTACATTAGCATTACCACATTGATTTCCAAGCATTGCTGTTGGGTTTTAACACCACCACTCTTCTTACAGTGATTTCCACACGACATTGTCCCTGTGCAGGCCCTCAGAAAAGGCACAGACGAGCAAGTCTGTATTTCACTGCAGCCTGGGGGCTCAAGAGGCAGGATTCCCTGACCATGATCACATGCCATTTACCCAAACCAAGAGGTTTGCATCCACAGCCCCCTGTACGTACCTGATGGAAATGAATATGCTACCACACGCTCCAAGCGGCTTCCTTTATTCCAGCCAGTCTGTTTCCCTGTTGTTGCTGTCTTACTAAGGGTCCTGGCACTTAGAGGAAGACTCCAAATGCATTACTCCATTCCTGCCTTTGCAAAGAGGGTACAGAAGGGACAACACCCGCAGGCAGCTTTAAGGGTATCAGAACGGACAAGACAGATTTCTAGTCCCAGAAGGTAGCGCTGCCAAAATTCCCTTCCTGGAGCCTGCCAACAAGCAGGAACACTTCTGACCCCTGCAGAAACCACCTTCCTTTGCTCCAAGTTGTTACTCTGCAACCTGTGAAGTTCCACTAACTCCTCCCAACTGGTCTTAAAGTGCTTCCATGAACGGGAGCAGCGTGGCCTCTCCTGCCATGCCTACACGTGTATGAAGCACAGCACTGAAAGAAAAAGTATGTTCTCTTGTTGCAGCACATTGTTTTCAAGTTAAACTATGAGACTCCGGAGGGCAAGGGGGGGTGATGGCTAAAGTAGACCGCTGTTTCCCAAAAGCTGTGGCTCACAGCCAAAGTCAGGCAAGCATGGAGCAGATGGAGTCCTGGCAAGGCCTCCACTGTCCCTGCATTAGCAGCATCTGCTCATTACCCAGAACCCTCGCCTGCTTTATCTAATGCTCCAGGAAAAGCATTTTGATTTGATTCATTTCAGTTCGGTAACGTGCAACACAATTAGTGGTAAAA
This sequence comes from Geococcyx californianus, assembly GCA_013389885.1. Taxonomy (NCBI): domain Eukaryota; kingdom Metazoa; phylum Chordata; class Aves; order Cuculiformes; family Neomorphidae; genus Geococcyx; species Geococcyx californianus. The sequence continues at coordinate 7,035 of VWPV01032676.1, read as the reverse complement.
TCAAACTGGAGAGTTGCCAGTGCTGACAATAGGAAACAAGGCAGAAGAAATATGAGGCCAGTGGGTCGGAATTCAAAAATCACAACTGTGGATCAAGTTGCCAAGTCCCGTTGCCCCAGGTGTACACACAGTGCCCCCACCGAGTATTGGCACGGGCGAAGGGAACTTCATTTTCTCCCCATACATTTTTCTCTCATTTACCTCTCCTTCCAGCTTGTTTCTCGGACGCCGACGCCGTCAGAAACATTCACCAGAAGTCACAATTCAATTTTTCTTTAGTGCCACCCTGGAGTTACAATTCACTTCGGATGCAGGCATCCCGGTAAGACAAATCTTTCTCCTTACTATATTTCACATGACTTGGGAAGCGTTTGCTACCAGTGAACGAGCAAAACAGCGCTGTAAGGCAGGCACGGCATGAGCAGAATCTGCCTGTTAGTTCTTCCCTGTGATCGGATGCCAAGGACATCGCTGCATGAGCTCTGTTGAACTGGGAGAAACTGATGTTATCTGAACGAGCCTGCTAGCCAGGGATTCGACAGAGAAGTCTAGACTCTTTGCCTGACAGCACCACCTCCAACACTAGCAGATGGTTTCTCTGTGTTAGTCAAACTTACAAACAAAGAGAAAAGGGAACTGGAAAAGTACAACAAAGAAAAATCAAACACATTATCTTCAAAGCCGTCCTCCCCAAGTTTAAAATAATTCTCTCCACCACACTGTAAATATAATATATGCTTTCAGATTCCAGTTAGTAAACATTCCTAAAAATCAGTCTCTAATTCCCTGCTTACACAGAAACTAATCTATTCCAACCCGGCTCCTCAAATCAGAGTAACTGCCATATTGCAGAGCCCATTACAATTTTGACCCAGAAGAATAAAAGACACTGAGCTTTATGCAAACCAGTGCAGTCACAGCACTCGCAGGGCTGATGACAAGGAATATGACAGAAAAAAATGCAGACAAATTATTAGATGAGTCAGTGGAAGGCTAGAAAACAAACAAAAGACCCTCCACTAGTCACTCTCTGGCATGCTGGACAGAAACACAACATTTAAAACTCTCATTGTGTTATACTTTCCTAGCACTTGAGTAAATAATATTACTGAGTATTCTTTAACATCAAACTTGCTGAGGTCAGAAAAGTTGCCTGTCAACAATTTTCAGCCACAGAAAACCCTTCCAGCATGATCCATGCTAGAAAAATGGCTTAAGGACATTGATCACCTTAAAACTGTTGTTTTCACATACAAAGCATGTAATTTATTTCTAAATTAAAATATATCAATTCAAGGTTTTGTTTGAATTACTCACCCCTGGTTTTGTTTTCACATGCAGAAAAAACAGGATCAAAGATAGCGTGCATTCAAAGCTCCCTAACTTTAAAAATACTCCTTATTCATACCCAAAGGGAGGGTTTTAAGTGTGAAATCACACATTTTAAAGAAAGATGATAGGAGTTGAGTTCTGCCTGAGCGACTCAGCCTAGGATCCCAACTGGCTAGCACTGTCCAAACCTGAATTCTTTAATTGCTGCTCCCATATCCAGTAGATGTATGGTCGGTCTCTGGCTCTTGCTGCCCATTAAATAAACGTTTAAGTCTATTTAAAACAATACATATAACCAGGATTTTATTACGCTTTCATTAAGTATTAGGTCACAGTTTTTATTTCTCTATATCAAAGGACATAATATCACACCATTGCAAATGAATACTTCATTTAAGACGTGCATCCACACTCTATGCCAAGAGCCAAAGAAGATGAGGATTACTCAGACATGCAAGTTTACCAGTATTCCCACAACAAAGCCTCACAGCACCCCAAGGGAGTTTTGGTCAGAGGAAAAGGCTGGTGGAAGAATATTTAATATTTTTATAGTAAAACAAGTTATTTGCTTAAGATAGTTTGGCTGGACTACAGCCTGGCACTCCAGCTTTGTGTAGCAGTTCCAGTAGGAATTAAACATCAGTTTTAATGGGTGCTATGTTCCAATGCCTCCTAATGCATTTAGGGTTATTGGCCAACTTTCTCACATAAAAGCAAGTGTGTGCGTGTGTGTGTATACACAGGATTACAGGCACACAAAAAGCTGAGCACAGCTGCTTCATTTTTGTAAAGCCTTTTTTTTTTTTTTTTTAAATAGGGAGGAGAGTTGTGGTTACTTACCGTCCTCGTAAGCTGCTACAGCCAGAGAGCTGTTTATCCTCACAAAGGAGACATGTGGCTGAGGTCCAGCATCACCAGGACCGTGTGCTGGTTCCAGGATGGGGGCTGTGTAATCCCAGGTGCGAGTGTCCCACAGCCTCACTTCTGCTGATGTGTATCTGGAAGAGAAGGCTATTATTCATCCCTATAGCATCTCAAAAGAGGCAGTTGCAGGAGAATGGAGGAAGAAATAAAAAGCATCTTAAAACTCAACACCTTTTACAGCTCTTGCACTGATTCTCCTGTTTACACGCTCTGTGTACAAGCCTATCAACTCTGTTCATTGTATTCTCATTTACAGAATGCAGCATCAAGTCTACCAGGACCATGCACTGGTTCCAGGATGGGGGCTGTGCAATCCCAGATGCGAGTGTCCCACAGCCTCACTTCTGCTGATGTGTATCTGGAAGAGAAGGCTATTATTCAACCCTAAAGCATCTGAAAAGCAGATGCACAAGCATGAATGAGCAAACAAGAAGTCTCTTAAAACCCAGTGCCTTTTAGAGCTTCTAGACTGACTCTCCTGATTACACACTGTGCACAAGCTCTGTTCATTCTATTCCTATTTGTGGCACACAGCATTAATACTAAGACAGGCAGGTAAAGTGGAGCAGGTAAACAAGAATAACCAGATCGAGCTACTACAGGTCACCAACTATCAATATTAGCTTTACATAGAGAATGCAAGGAGAGCCGGGCTCAAGGGGAAAAGGGTATCAGTAACGAGTCTAAATTACAGCATGGCAAAACTTCAAACTGTTTCCTTTTGATCTTTAAAAATCTATGATCGTGGCTGTGCCGAGGAACCGCTGTTTAATCACAGTATTTACGTACGTAGATACAAGCACTCACACGCATCACCCACCCAGCCTGCTGCTCTTCGTAGAAACAAAGTTCTTGATGCCTCATCAACAGGTCAGATTTGCCCACATCTCTGAAGACTGATTAATTTATTAATACAATTAAGTGCTGTCTGTAGAATTAAGGCAGCATTGCCTTCTTGCAGAAGACTCACTGAAACATTAGAAAAACTAAGTTTAACATCAAACTGTGGTTTGCTAAGGAGAAAATAAAGCAGAACTAAACTTCTCAGGTAATACTGAGTACCTCTAAATGAACGCAGGCTGCAACTGTTCTGTGCCATCTATGCTGTGGCACTCAATGTACTGCTGAAGAATACACCACTGCAGGCAAAGTAGAGGAGAAGCTCCCTCTGCAACTGGTGAAAGAACACAGTTCAAGCCATTTGCGACAGTTTAGTAATTATTTAAGGTAATTCTGACAGAATTGTGATAATTAACACTGTCAAACAGTCTTGGATGTCTTTGTTATACTCAAGACTTGGATTCTTTTGGAAAATGAAGGGTGTTTCCTGCTCTGTCAGCTTTGTTGTTATATCCTGACTTTTGGGGGAAAATAGTTCAAAAGAATGATTCTAATAAGTCTTAAAGGTCTACAGGTTAAAAATGTGGCTGTCCGAGGTTTCTGAGGAAAACAAGACAACAGTCATTCACAAAGGAGGTGAAGGAGGGTGCTTAATCAAGGTTTCAAAGATGTTGGAGTTTGACTCGGTTTGCCCTGGCCTTTGGGGAGTCCCATGCACCTGAGCGACAGGCACTCTGGAACAGGTTATTTCAGCATCTCTGAGGGACAAGGCTCCACTTTATACAACTAATTAAAGTGCCTGAGAGGGCAGTGAGATCTGTCTAGCAGAAAGAGATGCACATCAATTCTCTGCACTGAATCAGGGAGAGAGAACAGTGTCCCTGTCACCTGGTTTCCTCTTCAGTGTTTTAAATGTTCAGACAGAAGAAAATGAGAGAAGGGAGTGGGATGGCACTTCTCCTTCAAATGAGGGTCGGATCCTCTGAATTCTGGTCTCATTTCCAATTCATGGCAGCACTATTTAAAAAGGAAAGAACAAAATAGAAGCTTCCCTACAGCAAAGAAAAATGTTTCACTTTGGACTGAACAAGCAGTCCAGATTAATCCACTATCAGCATCTTCAGTTTATAAAACTGAAAAGTGCTTATTTAAGATACAGTTTAAAATCTGGAGTTAAACCACAATGGGAGAGGTAATTGCACAGATGTCTTGCTGTCCCATTTTGGAAGCATTTTAATTTGGAGCTGCTTTTTGTTTCCCTTTATGTCCAAGCTGGATGGCACCATGTTTTCAAACTTCTCACTGCAAAGGGCAGCAGATTATTCTCATGGGAGAAGCCAAACTTCTCTTGATGCTATGTGACCCTGAAAAGTGAGCTTCAAGAGAGACATAAAATATTGGTAGAATTGAGAGAACTACGTGACAGAATGTTCATTTTCATCCTCAAATAAGCAGGGAAGAAAGGTATCTCCTCCTAGTGCACACACACACTCGCTGTCACATACTGCTGTCTAGGAATGGAAAAAGACAGAAATGGAAAACTAGAACAGGGACAGAGAAGAGACACAGGAGAGGCAAATTCCATGATCACACTGTTTCTGGGTTTTCTACACAGCATGCAACACAAGTGAGCCAGGGCTCAAAACGTGCTACCATCCATAAAAAATAACACGGACCACAATCTTGGAATTAAAGATCCAACATCATAGTAGCACAGTAAGTCCTTAAATTAACTTTATCTGAGAATTCAACCAAGTTAAAATTCAGTCTGAGCAACTCTTTGTTCTTGAAGAAGCACCTGAACCACCTCTACAGCTAAGCTCAAACTGGAACAGAACCATCAAACATTTCTGACTACCAGTTTGCAACAAATTTGACCCAAATTGCAATGCATTTGGGCTGGGACCTGTTAAACACAGCACCTGTCTCTGCTTAGTGGGCTCTGCATCAGAACACCCTGTGACCTCCTCCTAAAATCATGGAAAGCTTTGTATTGGAAGGGACCTCAAAGCCCAACCAGTCCCACCCCCTGCCATGGGCAGGGACACCTCCCACTGGAACAGGGGGCTCCAAGCCCCATCCAACCTGGCCTTCAACACCTGCAGGGATGGGGCAGCCACCACTGCTCTGGGCAACCTGGACCAGGGCCTCCCCATCCTCATTGTGAAGAATTTCTTCCTAATGTCAAATCTAAATCTTCCCCCTTCCAGTTTAAAGTCATTCCCCCTCGTCCTGTCACTACATGTCCTTGCAATAAGTCCCTCCCCAGCTTTCTTGTAGGCCCCCTTCAGGTACTGGAAGGCCACTATGAGGTCTCCCGGGTCTCATCCTCACGCCATTCCTCTCAGTGATGGACAGGGAAACACTGAAGAGCTTTCACTTCTATACCATGAAGCTGTTCTCCTTCCCCTGTTGAACACGAGAGCTCGTTCTGTGTGGGTTCAGATACTACAGAAGAATGCACAAGAGGACCCTGGCCACAGTGCTCATTCCAGTCCAATCATGAGAAAGAGCACAGTGCGCGCGCTGGGAGAACCCTACAAGCACCCACCAAAATCTGCCTCTGCAGAAATCCCACCACTGCATCACCAGACAGGATGAGACCTTTATGTTCTTCAGGAAGAGAAGAGAGTAGGATTGTAAGTGATCTGTGTCCCCATCCTTCCCTGATCCCCAGTTTCTCACTCAGCAACACCGCTCACAGATGCAGCACAACAGCACCTCAGTCCCATCCAGCAAACCTAAAGGATCTGAGAGACCATAAGACCGTGCTGGAAACATAAGTGGAGGTCCAGGTTTGGGCAGGGGACCAGCATGGAGAAATGGGAGATATAAACCATCTCTTCAGCTGACAACACACTCTGTTGGCCACCACCACCACCGCGTGCCCACTTCCAGCATACACTGGGACTGTACCAGAACTGAACTGGAAGAGTTTCAAACACAGATGAAGCCAATTCAGAACTAAAAAATTTAATGGTTCAATTCCCCGCTTTTAATGCTGTTGTAAAGAGCAACACACTTTCAATTTGTAACCACAACAAAAGGCTTTTAAACTATTAAAGCATTGCCTTGTTGTAAAAAAATAAAAAGGCTGCTTTATTGCAGATAATTGGAAAATCTGCCATATCGATATAGACGGGAGAAGAACATGCTGCACTGTACTGTCTATTTCTAGGTATTACCAGTATTTCTCTTCATTTTTGACCACGACAGCCTTTATACATAGCCATGCAAATTTGTTTTGGGTTACCAGCTCCAGAATGAAAGAACCCAGGATTTAAATCTTCTGCCCTAGAATGCGCAGAGGCGTCCAAACTCATTTAGTTACTGATTTTTCTATCGAGATGGCTATGGAAAGCTCACGTCACTTTCTGCTGGAATGAAGAAAACACAACTTAACCTTTTTGTTTAATATAACAATAAATATATTCTATTTGCTATAATACAACAGCATTCAGCTGCTGCTTTCTTCCCCAGATGGGTGTATTGAGGGGATTATTGCAGTGGCAGGTAAATATTCCAATATCTAATATAAGACACTCGTACAAAAAACCCCAAACACCAAAACCCAAAACGTTCAAATTCTGAGTTCTCAAGTTCAAAGAAAAACAAACACGTTAGAGATCCTACCTCATTTACTTCATTTAGAAAGGATGTGAAAAGTCTTGCTTTCCTGAGCAATAACAAAATATCTGTTCTTACCAACTCCAAGTTTCCTCCTCTCCAGCTCAACCCTGCCCTGGTGCCTTCCAAGGTGCTCCACCAGGCCGTGCTTTGCTTTCAGCTCTGGACTTGCAAGCTGCTCTCCCTGCTAACCCGGCACAACCATTCTTCTCCTGGTGTTCAACAGACACTCTGCACCCAAAGAACAGTGAGACCTCACCTGAAGCCCTACGTTCAGTTCTGGAGTACCCACCACAGAAAAGACATGGATCT
>VWPV01032673.1:0-77260 GCA_013389885.1 Geococcyx californianus | reverse complement strand
CCCAGAACTGGACACAGTAGTCATAAGCAGGTTAAAAATGTCCTCTCGCACTAGTGTTGGACAACCTCTAAGTAGATACCAAGCCCCCAAAGTGCACTGAATCAACAAAAATTCCTCTGGGTCTGCACTGAATACAGGGATACCAAAGTGGAGTAGCCGTACCGTTCTATGGACCCACACCCCTCAGCACTCTCTTGCAGGTGACAGTTGCAGAATTCCTCCCCATAGTTCCAGCCAGTGAAGGAAATAAATGGCGAGGGGCAAATCTCAAAAGGGCTGACAGCTCCATTCCTGCTGTTTTTCTGTTTAGGGTATTTTCTCATATTGCTTTAATTTGGAAACTAAGCTGGGAATCTCATGAGAACAAGCATTTTCACGAGTTTTCAGGGATTTAATTACCTTCTGCTTGATATGTTTTACATGTTGTAACATGATTTTAATAATACTTTGTGTTTACACTTCCTAGAAATGCGTTTCGTGTGCACTTTCAGCTACGTGTCATTTAAAAGGGCTGCCCTCTTGGCATGGTAACAGGCTACCTATAATCTTTTGAATTGATTGATTGATTGATTTTAAAAAGTAGAACTCCGAGTGTCCTAGTTTGGTCATACAAACAAATGTCTTATTCCAAAGGCAGTCGCGAAGACTGAGGAGAAAACCTCATCTCTCCAAGCTATTGTTTCTTCTCTGAAAACTCTTGTTTCTTTTGTGTGTAGAATCAAGACGATGGTACCTCAGCTTGTTCTTGTTGCTCTATGGAGTTAAAGACTGGAGCTAACTCTCCAACAACAGTTGATTGCTAATTCCGTAACTGCAGAGTCACTGAAGATCCAACACCTGGTTTTTTTTAATCTAATAAAGTTGTCTGTGTAATGGATCACAGAGAGAAGGATGGTTCTGATCTTTGAGAGCCGTGCCTTTCGGAGTACTGGGCGTGCCATTTTAATTACAGGTAAAGTTAAGAGGCAGAAGAAGAATGAGGCAGCATTCTACTTTGTGTGTAGTTCTAAAATGGTTGTTCCAATTGAAGGTGAAGTCAGGTATTGTAAAAGTCTTAAAAATTAAATGAAAAATAAAAAATAGGTTAACTGGAACTGCAAAAAGCTTTTGCTTTGAGGGAATATTTATGTAGGCTTTTAGTTTATCCAAATTGCTTCACCCATCCTTAAAAACACTAATAGTACTTTGGATTTCTATGGCACCTTTCATCTGAGAACCTCAAAGCTCTTTACAGGCATTAATTTAATTAAGTTTCACAGCACTCCTGTGAGCTAAGCAATGTTTAAATAAGGATCACTTCACCCAGCACTGAAATGGAGCCACCCCTGGGGTGGAATGCGGTAAGTATTTAATAGAACATAGCAACACTGCACAACGGTTCAGGAGAGAGCATGAGGAAAATACTGTATCCCACTGAGACTGCAGGGTGAATCTTGTTAGACAGCGTATCTGTCACTTTTCCTTCTTAGCTGTCGGCTGAAGTCCACTGCCTTTTTGCTTTTGAACTTGCCTTTAAGTCCCTCCAAATGATCTTTGCCTAATCAGGACTGAGCTTGTGGTGCTGCGATGCTCAAATCAGTGAGGCATCCCCTCTAATAAACACAGTCTTTGTTACTTTCATGCCTCGATAGTTGGATACTGATATCAAGTGGTGCGTATCACCTGCCGTGTCGTTGGTAGTGGGCTGGCATCTTTTTCTTTGGAAGCCTATATCGTGTAAGTACCGCACTGGTCCATCCCAGCTGTGTTTGGGAGATGTGTTGGGAGCATAGCATGAGGTGTGCTTTTCCTTTCAAATTATGTTATTGGGGGGGGGGGGGGGGGGGAGAAAAAAAGGGCAGGCCATTATTTCTGGTAGCTGTTTTAGCTTTTGCCTTCAAAATTGAGCTAATGCCCTGAACCAGCTTTTAGCAGAGTTTAGACGTGTAAGCATTTTCCCATTGCTACCTTTTGAGTTTTCATGGTATTTTAACTTTCAACATGCCCTGCAGGACTTTTACCCAAGTTAGAAAACATAACCAAGGTGGACAGAGGAGAAGGGACTCGTGCCGGTGCTGCTCAGTACTTTGATAACCTGAGTTGGGACGTTCGTAGGTCGGCAACACATTGGCGCTTGGAAGCAGGAGGAGTTTCTTTCCCACTATCTGCAATGGTGACGTAATCTTGATATGAAATGATATTGCTGTAATAACACTTTCTCTGTGTGTTTTTCTCAATCACATTTTGCACCTCAGTTATGTTTTGTGTCACACTCTCACCAAGGCACTGAGCGTACCAAGTTAAAAAAGACCTACTCTTTTCAAGCTTCTTCGTATACATTTATCTTTTGAAATTGCCTTCTCTTTTCTTTAACGTGACACTGAAAATCTCCTGTCTTGTAAGTAAGTAGTATAGAGGGTGCATAAGGAGAAATCCTGTCCTGTCTTAACTGAGGGGCAGGTGGTTTATATTATAAGCTCAGCTGGAGCTTCCTTCCACGGCAGCAGCTTCCCACAACTGAACTACTCTGCTCGTCTCTGCTCTTTTTGGTGGGGAATGTGCGGAGGAAGTGGGACACAGCCCTGACAGATAAGGGATTATTCAAATGGTTTCTGTCGCAGTTTGGGGATTAGGTTCAGTTATGAATCCCATTTATTTCGTGAGTCCTGTTTGTACTTGTGACAGTTGTGAATGAGGACATTCTGCTGGCAGGAATTTGGCACGGGAGGAGCGGTGGTGGAGGCTTGGTGTCTGGGAGGGTGCAAGAAAGCAATCTAGCCATTTCGGTGTCAGGTGTCTCTCACCTGCTTGAACAATGGGGCCTTTCACCAACAGCAGTGTTGTCCATACCTATTCTTTCTCCTCCCAGACCTTCCGCCGGCGGGAAGAGAGTGAGACTGAAAGTCTTTTTGGAACTGTTTCTGTTTGGAAAAACAGGTAGTTTTGTTCAGCTTGTGACCGCTTGGCCAAAGAGGGACAAATTCCTACTTGAAGTAGGAGATCAATGTGTACTTGGACACTTAGAGGACCTATTATAGAAAAGAAAGATGGAATGCTGGTCGTAATCTATATAGATAACGAAGGCAAAGAAGAGGAAAGAGAGGGATCCAAAGGGAAAAAATAATCTAAAGACTAGATGCATCATGCTAGCATTGTCCAGAACACGAGAGGTGAATGAGGCGTGAGATCATATGATGGAGACATAGAAAAAACTTGAATTATGTGGAGGAGGGATTGTTCAGTGGTTCTCAAAATACTAAAATTAGGGCCACTGGGTGAAATACCAGGTGGCAGATTTAAAAAAAAAATAAAGGGGATGCCCTTCTATATGGTGTAGAACTTACACCTTCCCCCAGGATCTTGGGGAAACCCAAAGTACAAACAGATTCACTGATAAGATGAATTTATGAAAGAAAAAAATCAGTTGAGAACTAATAGCAACCAAGTTGTAAAAATGATCTGCAGCTCAGGAAAATTCCCAAGTGTGGAGCACAGGGAGGTAGGCATCACGTTGTATTTGCTCTTCTTTTGCATACTGCCCTCTACAACTGCCTGAAGGGAGGCTGTAGTCAGGCAGGGGTTGGTCTCTTCTCTCAGGTGACCGGTGACAGAACGAGAGGACACGGTCTCAAGCTTTGCCAGGGGAGGTTTAGGCTTGACATTAGGAAGAAGTTCTTCCCTGAGAGGGTGATTGGCCATTGGAATGCTCTGCCTAGGGAGGTGGTGGAGTCACCATCCCTGGAGGTGTTTAAGGAGGGATTGGTTGAGCATCTTAGTGCCATGGTGTAGTTGACGAGTAGGAGTAGGTGTAGGTGTTGGGTCATAGGTTGGGCTATCATCACACTATAAGCAAGTGTAAAAGTGTATTTCATCCTCCATCAGTTCTCCACGGTACATTCACATATAATTAGACTGAGTTAATAGACAATGTAGAATGAAAAACCGTATAAAAAAGGACAGAACAGGAGCCAAGCAATATCCTCAGCAGAAGAACCTGATCCTAAAAGGTTCTGAGTGCCCACAAGTCCAGTGCTATTAATGTGAGTGTACCAAGAGACCAGTAAATAGATGTACCGTCTTCAACAACAAACCAGTAGTGACGTACTGAACAGAGTTTACGTGCCAGGCTATACGGCTCCACTACCATGAATCTCTAGAGACTCAATTTTCAGGAATGATTTTCCAGCAAACAGTAGATAAACTCCTGCCTACACAACACTGACACACACACACACATAAAGCAGTTGTGAAAACACCTTAGAGTTGTTCCAGCCACGAGAACCCGTGTTCACCCTTAACTTTAAACTCACGACCTAAAACATTAACAAGAACTACGCAATCACATAAAGACAAACACATAAGCTTTTGCAGGCCTCTTCAGAGAGCGAGATGTCTATTTCTCTAAAATAAGAGAAGACAACTTTTTGGTTTTTATGCAAGGATACAATGCATTTTATAATTTTAGGGCTTAATTTTCATGTTAGGGCACCTTTAGTTTACTGCAATTTCTTACACAAATGCTCACGCGAAGAATGAAACTCCCAAGGAGAACACAGTTTCTACATTTGGCTTACAAAGCCTCCAAAAGCCAGTGTTAATACATTAGTACTAAGAGGACAAATTGGCTATTCTGTCAACAAAGAATACCAAGAAGTCGACTAGTCTTGTTATGAGATGGGCAGAGATGAAAAGTGATGAATATGCAGCTGATGAAGGAAATGTATAGTGAAAACTCTTGAGGATGGTACTCAGTCTACTAGCAGAGGGCTCTGTGTTGCCAGCTGCCAGAGCTCAAACAAAGCCTTTGATGAAATCACAACTACCCTTGTCTCGGTTTCACAAAAAAAAAACCAAAGAGAGACTGTGGACAGTTTAATTATCACACAACCATTACCATCAGTGGCAGTTTCATAATCTTGAAATGCTGCCAATCTCAAAAGCCATTTGCTCCCCCCAAAAAAAATCTTTAAAACACAAGAGACTGTCAGACTGTCCAAACAATAGAGCAATTCTTATACAATCAGACGCCATAACGAATTATTCCAAACAAAACCACACACCCCTCCCCTTATTTTTAAACAAGGGAACAAAGGATGTAAAATTTATCCAGAAACATTAGATTTTAAAAGGAGTAAAAATATCCAAAAATTAACAGATGAACACTGTAGACTTGTCTTTCCTTCAGGTCTGTACGCGCACAAAACTGATTCTGTGTTGAAGGAATGAGTACACACACTGTTCACGTTCCTAACAAACGCAATAAAAAATAATAAGTAATAAAAACAAACTCTGTGGGAGCTTTTTTGGTCACTTTCACTCACATTTCAAAGGACCTGCCTGCTTCATTCACACTCTATCTTATTTAGGTTAATCAAACTGTATTTTATTTCCTCTTTGGCACCTATAAAGATTGTACCGATACAGTGCCTATAAAGATAAGTGTTCCAATGTTCTTTCTTCTTACCATTAGTCACAATTTCCTAACGCTGATGTTTTGCCAGGAAGACGGAGGAAGCAGTTACAAATGCAAGTGATTAGTATGTGTGCGAGTGCTTTGACACACACTTTTGGTCACTTACTAATGCAAATACTGAGCTGGCCTAAGGGCACCTCCGTGTCATTTTCCATTAATAGAAAAATATGAACTCTTTGTAACGAGTTGCTACTAAGCATTATTTCCTTGACTTGGATTGAGCTAACTTTTCAGACATCTGATGTTTGTTATTCATTTCTTACAGCATTTGGACATTCTAAAAACCTCAGTAATCAAAGCAATATGCACATTGGAGAATGTTCTTTTTGTTAGTCTATACCGGTCATATATCAATCATCTGACTATACAGAGACTGGAGTAACTTCAGCTTATTTTTCTTTTATGAGACAGATCCATATGCAACAATTACACATGCAAATAGTGCCCAAACACATGGAAAAAGAAACCTACACAAAGCGATGGATGGCAAAACCCTCAGCCAGTTGACTTGAGTAGGGCCAAAATTACATTCCTAACATTTTGGCTTAAGTCATCTTGTTTGAAAAGGTAAAAGGAGTCCAAGACGATGGAGTTTATAAAGAGGAGGCTCAGAGGCTGGAATAAAACCACACTGCCAAAAAAGGAAGAGCAAGAGACAGCTAGAGAGAACAGCCGCAGGAAGAGCACAAGCAGAGCTGAAAGTCTGAAAGGAGAGTGCGAAAGCAATAGTGAGAGGGCGAGTGTAGGTGATTCGTCTAAACCTCTGGGGAGGTTTAGGCTTGACATTAGGAAGAAGTTCTTCACTGAGAGGGTGATTGGCCATTGGAATGCGCTGCCCGGGGAGGTGGTGGAGTCACCATCCCTGGAGGTGTTCAAAGAGAATTTGGATGAGGCTCTTAGTGCCATGGTGTAGCTGACAAGTAGGAGTAGGTGTAGGTGTTGGGCCATAGGTTGGACTCGATGATCTCAGAGGTCTCTTCCAACCTTACGATACTGTGATGCTGTGATTCAGGAAGGAGACAGTAATTAATAGAGGCAAAAAAAAATCAGGAGCTGTCAATAAAGGAAGTGGTAGAAAAGATGTAGTACATTTCTTTCGATATAACTGAGCGGAAGGAACAGGGTTACTACTTGCCAGAAGAGGTCCTGGACTAGCAGAGGAGTTGCAGGAGAGGCTCTACAAGCAGGTCAGTAGCATGTTTGATCTGAACCTGACGTGGGCACATGGGACTGACTTCTTGCTTCTGATATCCCTGTACTGGAAGATGGAGGTGGTACTACGGGCACTTTAGAGCTCTGCGTGGTCCATATGGGTAACGGATGCGGAAAAGGTCTGCAGAACCAGCCCAAGGCTTGAAAGACATCAAGTGACAGTAGCAAACTGCTGAAGAAGGAAGGCTTGTACCTGGAGGCTGTCAACACCATAAGTAGCAGCTCCTGTTTCTAAGGTGGTTGACCTGTATTAAGACTCAAAGAAACCCTTTGGAACAAATCCAATAAGATTTCTGCTGCTATCAGAGAGCCTTGGGATTTGTGGTCACCCAGTGTCTGAGAGAATATTTCTCTGGCTGATCTGAAATGAGAACAAGGCAGAAATCTAACTTTTTTTGCTTCATTCTTCTGAGCTGGCTGCTTTTAGCTGGAGTCTCTTAAGCCAGAAGCAAAAAAACATGTTAAGACTGCTTCTGCGAAAATACATGAGTGGGGATCAATGGAAAAAGGTTACCGTAACCAAGACGCGCATTCCTTGATTTTAGATTCATATTCTGTAGCTGCGCTGGAGGATCCTTGTCGGATGCATAAGAGCCCACAAGGAATAACTGAAGATGGCTTTAGCTCACATCCACATCCAAGCAAGCTCTCCGCAGCCAGCAATATGGGGAAAGCAAAAGTCATTGCAGCGGCGGCGGCTTCCATTGCCAGCGCAACTTTCAACTCCGCCCCTAGCAAAATAACCAAAGTTAGGAGCAAAACGTTTTCAACTCACTAGAGATGTCAAGTCAGGAAAAAATTCCAATCCCTTCATTTCCATAGAATCACACAGTATCACAGTATCACAGTATTGTAAGGTTGGAAGAGACCTTTGAGATCATCAAGTCCAACCTATGGCCCAACACCTACACCTACTACCTACACCTACTCCTACTTGTCAGTTACACCATGGCACTAAGTGCCTCATCCAAATTCTCTTTGAACACCTCCAGGGATGATGAATCAGCTAGGGAAGGGATAAATTACACAACACGTTCTAGATGTAGCTAGAGTTGAAGTGAGGTGAACTAGTAAACATCATGGGCATCATTTTGGGCCGTAGGTTGGACTCGATGATCTCAAAGGTCTTTTCCAACCTTATGATACTGTGATCCTACAAGACATTTCCATGAAGTCTACCTCTCCCCGCCTTAGAAGACACCCAAAAAGGCTGTTTAAACAGCATGCAGAGCCCCAAACTAACAACGTTCTGATCACAGTGAAACACCTGAAGTTTCAGGGGCTGCCACCACACAAATGGGGAGAGCAGAGCAGAGTGGCAAGAGATTACTTATGCACTTGGATCGAGCAGCCGCCGCATCACCACCGAGCAACAGGCTCGGGGTACTCTGCTGGGAAGACTGTACATTATCTCAGAACGCATGCGTGCCTTCGGAACACACACAAGCGTCACAGAGACACCAAAGCTTTTCTTAATACTTTACTAAATGCATTAACATTTCACTTTCTGCAGGAGCTAAAATACAGTGCAGAGAGCACCCCAATCATCCTGACAGCGATGAATTTAAAGTAAAATAATATAACCTAATGTAGGTGAAACATAACCTATGCTATCAGTCTTCTACAGAACTCAGATATATATTAGCTGAAATTATAGATAGGAGGAAAAAAGATCATTTGGAAAGATCCCACAACAGAACAAATGCATAAGAAAAAATGCATCTTTCTGGAAGGATTTAGCAAAAAACTGAAAGGAGGGAAAACCACCACCAAACGCTGTCGACAGAACAGAAATGTATTTAACACTACTTCGATCTTATATAAATAGCAAGTTTATTCTATGAAGATTTATTACACTAATTCCACTAGATTATTTATTTTAAATGAGGTATTTAAATCAATTCACAAATAGATTGTTCCACGCCAACTTGGACAGTTCACAGGCACTGTACAAAGATTTTAACATAGTAGCCTTTTTGGCAGGGGAGGGGAAATAGTCGTGTTTTCCCTTCCCCACCAAAAAAAGGCTTTTCTATATAAACTCAAATCCAGGGTGACAGCTCATCTCTCCCTAAATCTAGGCATGTTTTTTTAAAAAGCCTATGAAATTATAAAGAGTTGGGAATTATATACAAAATAAAAATATGACAGAAAGGGAAGCTTTCATCTCTCATGGAAGCAAAGACTGTTTTTGTTGATACATATGGAAAAAATTAGGCCCAATTATATGTTGTGCTTTGGCACTGGGGTTCCAACTTCACCACAGGCTTATTTTTTTCACAGATATACCATTACAGCCAATTCTACCCTTGAACATTTGAACTCAAACCTTGTAACACAGGCATTTTTGTTGCTAGATTACTTGTAGCCTGGATGAAATGCTCTGTGTTACCGTTGTACTATATTTAGAGGTTAAAAAAGGATTATCTGTATAGATTCCAGAGAACTTATATTCAGAAAAATATAATAAGCTTAAACCATGTTGTGAATAAAGCACACTTTATTGCAGCATTATTTCTCATTTTCTAAATTAGATTGTGAATTACAGTCCTTGATATCATGAGAGAAATATTCCCCCAAATGAAGTTTTTAGTACAGCAAACCCATTTTATTATGTGATTGAATGGAGATAGTTGCTTTTGCATGTTAAAGGGTGACACAATTACTGAGAGGAACAAGTCTAGCTAATACTTCAGGCCAGAAATCTTGGCTGATAAAAGAAGAAATTGTTAAGAATTTCAGAACTCTTTTGCTGCAACAGCTGAAGAAGCTGATTCGCTAGAGTATAATTTACTAGAGCTTGTGGACTGCTAAAATACGGCTGGTCACACATTGACCAAGATAACACTGTACCTGCCATAGACATTTGGATGCTCTCTTTCCCCTAAGATTTTTCAAAGAAATAGAATCTTCTTAGCCAGCACGGGGTTGGAAAGTGTCTTCTCTGATTTCATAAAAGCAGGATACAGGTAAGTCACAGCTATCTTAAAAATCTGCATTAAAACAGATCTGCCTGAAATACCTATAAAGATCATTGGTTAAGTGGACTAAAGTACAAGCTTCCCAAAGATCACAGACATAAGTAAAGGTGGCCAGGCTCTCTATAACCTGGAAAAATGAAATGCCAGAGCAGGCAAGCTGTCAGCCATCTATCTGTGGTATTTCCTAAATGCCTGATACACCTCGATATATAACGTCGTCTCACTGAAACACGATAACAATAATTGATTCTTCCTGTACTTGGGCAAGAATGAACATTATCTTTGATAACAACTACATGTGCAAAACAGAAAAAATCTCTAAAGATTCAGAGTGGTTTTAATTAAACCTTGAAATGACTAGAAGTTCTCCAAGAATCAGTAACCTGTTTATCCTAATTAAGGTTTACAATGTCACAGTATCAGAGTATCGTAAGGTTGGAAAAGACCTTTGAGATCATCGAGTCCAACCGATGACCCAACACCTACACCTACTCCTACTCGTCAACTACACCATGGCACTAAGTGCCTCATCCAATCTCTCCTTAAACACCTCCAGGGATGGTGACTCCACCACCTCCCTAGGCAGAGCATTCCAATGGCCAATCACCCTCTCAGTCAAGAACTTCTTCCTAATGTCAAGCCTAAACCTCCCCTGGCGAAGCCTGAGACCGTGTCCTCTTGTTCTGTCACCGGTCGCTTGAGAGAAGAGCCCCACTCCTGCCTCACTACAGCCTCCCTTTAGGCAGTTGTAGAGGGCAATAAGGTCTCCCCTGAGCCTCCTCTTCTCCAGGCTGAACAACCCCAGCTCCCTCAGTCGCTCCTATGCTGAGCGAAGTCTTAAATTCCAATGTAATAGTGGTGTCATAAAAAAAAAAATCACAAACCAACACAAAGTTTGGGATTTAGGGGTTTGGTTGGATTCAGTGAGCATCGTTGAGGTACGCACGCACGTTCTGAGATAAGAGCAGCCCCACGTAGCTAGGAACCGCAGCACAAGGTGATGATGGTAGTTCACACTGAAGTTACGGCAGGCAACTTAATGGCCCGTCTCGAAGGTACTTTCTGTGTCTTCTGAGATGCTGGAGTCGAGACCCTTACGCAATAAAAATAGAAAATACTGCAGCAGTTTTCAGGCACTAGCCAAATACTGTGATTACACTGAAATTTCCTGAAATACGGACCTGGGAAGAAGGACGTTTTGGGAATTTACAGAGGAGTGACACTCTGCATCCATCTTATTTTAAAATGAACGTTATTTCCTTTCGATGTTTAGTATCAGTAAGATATTTTTCAGATTCTAGTTAATTAATACATCTCCACACATGCATAAAAGCAACATTTTGGTCACGGATTTACTCATTCTTTGAAGTAGAAAAACTCCCTTTCTTAAGCTAACACCACCGCTTTGGTGTGGCTTTGGTACCAGACTACTTAACTAATCATTTCATTTTAATGGTGCAATGAAAATACCACAAGGCTGTCCTTCCAGTCCTAATTACTCCTAAGGAGATCTAAGGGATACTTTAGAATATATTCATCCTGCACTCTGTAAACCATAAATTCAATTAGCAAGCTATATGTTCATACTTAGATTAATATACTGTAGAGAAATTAATTCTTCATTAGTGACAGGTGTACTAAATACTTCATTCCTGTTTGTGCCAGCTGCTACACTAATTATGATTTATTCCAGTGATTAATTTCAAGACTTTGATGTAATGTAAGATTACTGTTGAGCAGCAAATAGGAGTAAAATTTAACAGTATATATATATATGTATTTATAATTTTCAAGAAGTTAATATCAAGAAGTCCATCTGTCTTAAATAAAAAAATACTGCCCTTTTCCAGCAAGCAAACGTCCAAGCTAGATGTAACAGTAGAATTTGAACCACCGTACTTTTTTGATCTCTTGGTTTATTGTCCCAGCTGAAGTATTTTTTATGTACTAAATATCCTGAGTCTCCCTGTCTTTTAGATTTAAGTTGTATCTAATTTTACAAGGCTGCACACAAAAGAACAAGTTTAAACATTTTAAATGATGAAATTAGATCCTTAGGAATTTCTGAAGCAATTAAAAAAACTGTGCCCCAAATATAGAGCTTTATAGGCTTGGTCTAAATTCTTCTCTGAAGAACTGTTAAAATAATTGTCTTCCTTCCAAATTTCCTCCTTCCAGGAGGAGCTTGAACATGCTATTAAAACCCAGCAGGCTGATTATTAACTATACTATTCAAGATTGACATTAACAACTACATTATTCAAGACTAACATTCTTAAAGTAAATTTGCCTTTTCTGAATCTTCTTTTAACCTGTCAAAGAAAGAAACCGCGGGTTCTGGTTCATTTCACTGCAAGTGCATAGAAGCCACGTTATTTCACTGTCCACCAGCACAGATTTCTTTTTCTCTTATATTCTATTTATAAATGAAAACAGATGTACTCAATAAAACTTAAGAAGTCCACAAAATTATGGCTTCCTTTATTCTAGTGGTAAAGAGCTTTATACATAATTGGAACATAATTTTATCCAGCAGTTTAAACGTTTTCTTGAACTCAAGAAAGGAACCGTTCTGTTTGAGAACCTGATGGTCCCATTTCAGTGCAAGTCATCGTGTTTTCTGATGCCAATAAACGTGAACTGACTCAACAGCACTGACCTATTAGACTGCTCGATGCTCAGCACAGCTGCCCTACTTCCGTCTCAAGCCTAAAGCTCAGACCAGTGCCGTGCATAAAGACAACCAGTAGCTTATCAATAATAAAGACAGGGAGATGGAGGCCAAATTGTTTCACATTAATGATATCAGGAAACTGAATTCCATTTAACAGAGAGCAGAACTTTGCCCTCTCATATGGCAACAGAGTATTAGCGAAACGTATCACAGTCTCACAGTATCGTAAGGTTGGAAAAGACCTCTGAGATCATCGAGTCCAACCGATGACCCAACACCTACACCTACTCCTACTCGTCTACTGATTCTTCACTAAATTATAAATGAATTAACATTGACCCATAGTCTACTTTTCGGAAACTATGTGGAACTGTACGTGTTCAAAATAGACGGGATGTGCAGCACCAACATTTTTCAACACATCACTGAAGATGAGTCCCTTTAAGATCACAAAGCAGTACTGTTTCCATCTTAAACTACAATATACTCAAAACATAGAGCTGCCTTAAAAAAATCAAACGGGAACAGATTATAAATTACAATGCAGTCATTAGCTTGAAGTTCTTTCCACCACAACAAAATCATATGGAATCACTTTTCCCTTTTTAATCTCTCTCGTCACTCAAAAGAAATGAGTTTTGGAAAATTTTAACAGTATGAATACATTTATGTGGATGAATACAAAAAGTTCACTTTACAAGTGTCACAGTATCGTAAGGTTGGAAGAGACCTTTGAGATCATCGAGTTCAACCTATGGCCCAACACCTACACCTACTACCTACACCTACTCCTACTTGTCAGCTACACCACGTCACTAAGTGCCTCATCCAAATTCTCTTTGAACACCTCCAGGCATGGTGACTCCACCACCTCCCTAGGCAGAGCATTCCAATGGCCAATCACCCTCTCAGTGAAGAACTTCTTCCTCATGTCAAGCCTAAACCTCCCCTGGCGAAGCTTGAGACCGTGTCCTCTCGTTCTGTCACCGGTCACCTGAGAGAAGAGCCCCACTCCTGCCTCACTACAGCCTCCCTTCAGGCAGTTGTAGAGGGCAATAAGGTCTCCCCTGAGCCTCCTCTTCTCCAGGCTGAACAACCCCAGCTCCCTCAGTCGCTCCTCACAGGGCTTGTGCTCCAGCCCCCTCACCATCCTCGTTGCTCTCCTCTGAACACCCTCTAACATCTCAACATCCTTCCTAAACTGAGGGGCCCAGAACTGGACACAGCACTCAAGGTGCGAGACACAAGTCACTTAGGTCTAAGACACATACCTTGTTCTAAGCAGCCACTTGCACATTAACATTATTCAAAGTTTATAAATCAGCAAGGACACTTACAGTAGCCATTAGTCTTGCAGAAAACAGGTTTCATTTCTTACCTAAAAAAATCTAAATCCAGAAGATTCTGAAGACCTTTTCCAAATTACACAGCTGTAAGAATCACCACAGGAGCAGATAAAAGAAACCAGTGGCATTACAAATCTCAGGTCTTATGTCACAGACTAAATGAAGCTTAGAACTCATCAGAAACGGAGACTGACACACAAGCAGCAGCATAACTTGGTTCAGCAGATTAACACCGTATCCCTTTCGTACTTAGAATCATTTAATCATAGAATGATCAGGTTGGAAGAGACCTCTGAGATCACCAAGTCCGGCCGTGCCTCTCTCCCCACTAAACCCTGTCCCTAAGGAACTCATCCACCCATTTTTAAACCCCTCCAGGGATGGTGACTCCACCCCCTCCCTGGACAGCTGTGCCAATCCCTGACCACCCTTTCAGTGAAGAAATTCTTCCCAATGTCCAGTCTCAACCTCCCCTGGCGCAACTTGTGGCCATTTCAAACAACTGCTTGGGTTGACATGCGGGCTGCATTACAACAAGTTGTGCATCTATTTTATCACAGATTATATTTAATATTTAGACCATGATTTCCTTTCAGTTTGAATGACTTTCCTTCTTTTTCAGCAAAACTGTGACATCAGCATCTTGGTTTTAGAGAGTCACTACCCTCTCTTTCTGGCATTACCAACGGTAAGGTCAAATGAAGAAACAGACCTCTGATCTCTTGATTCTATTGAAAACAATTGCCTTTTCTTCTTGATACAAGTATTTAGGTGGTTCTTCCACTCAGGCGCTAATCTAAAATAATCTAAAAAAAGAATTATGTTGAGAGGTCCTTTGATCCCATCAGTAACTACGAGTACAGTCAGAAGCACGATCCTGGAAGTCATGAGCTTTCCGGTGGTTTTTGCAAAGAAAGTATCTTCAAAAGGAGAGGGAGAAGAAGAATCGGTCACGAAGCTACAGAAGTCACTCGCAGATGAATTAAAGATGGCTGGAAATAGAAATAGCATCATGAGAGAACAAATTCCTAGGGAAAGAAAAAGCATCTCTGTGTATTCCTTGGGAGAAGGACCACCTTCCTAAGATAATTAGTTCAGCTACAAGAAGTCTGTACAATGCAAAAGCCAGATGCAAAGAACTTCTCTTCAAAAGAGAGAGGAACTCCCAGCTCCTCCACCTAATCTGTTTTTTAGTACAGAAAGAAACCACGCATGCTTAAAGAAGAGACTTTCAACCCAGCTCTGGCTGTCAGGAACAAGCTGAAATCTCAAGAAAAATAAAGCAACCTGAAGGTTTCAGAATGTCAACTAAGATGGAAACAAGATTCAGTTGCTACTATTGCTCTTTGTATTCTACCCACCTCCTTAAAAAAAATCTGCCTAACCCTCTGCGGCATTTGGACAGTATTCAGCCAAGAAATAGAAATTACTATAAACATTAATACTCACTTCATCTTCTGCCATTAATATAACTGGTCCACGGGATTCACTGCCACAGGAGGAACAGTAACAGGATTTCCAGACACATTAGTCTCCTATAACCTAAACACTGAAAACTGCATGAATATTAAGATTTATCAATGGGATTACTCTTCTGTTCAAAGCTACTGAGAGAGTAAAGGGTCTTTGATCGAACACCAGGTTAGGTTCTTTTTATTCGGCTTCTAGCACGACACTTCCCCGACTGCTTCATTCCCATCTTCCATGATTCAACCTCTACTTGTTTTCAGAATTCATGTATCTTTTGGCTGCACTTTACAGCAGATGATGAATCATATCTGCTTCTGTCTTCCCACATTGTATGCAGGTTGCCGGGAAAAAAGATTAGTCAGGAGTGCAAACCACAGAATTAAAAGAGTAAGTGTTTCGGATTTTTTTGTCAGAAACACTACAGGAAAGCCAGAGAAGGGCAGGTCAGAGTAGGAAAACAAGCTCATTTGAGAAAATACAAATACTGGTTCCAAGTCAGAGGGCTTTGAATGTCGTATAATAATCACTGTAAACCAGCTGGCACCCACCCTGTGAGTCATCATCCTAATAATTTAATCTGAAATATTTGAAAATCTTGCATAGATACGCTTACATGCAGAAAAGTCATGACACCGTAANTGCTCCAGCCCCCTCACCATCCTCGTTGCTCTCCTCTGGACACCCTCTAACATCTAAAATCTTTTGATCAATCAAAACAGGAGCCCCTACGCTTGTTAAACATACCTAGACTGAAAATAGTGCAGTTACAATTTGAACTCCACACCAGAGATGGACAAGGCGTTCTCCCCTGCCCGTACTTTCATGAAGAGGTGATAACTCCAGCACTCCACAACGCTCCGCAAAGGAAGTTCCAAAAATACCACCACAGGCTCATACACCGCTGCCTAACACAGGATGTGCTCAACTCTCATCAACATACCAACCTTCCATTAACACCTTCATTTAACTGCTCAGTTTGCTAGATTCATTACTGTCAAACAAATATCTTGAAATGGTCTAAGATGATTCAAATTATTATTATTATAATTGGCAGCAGCTTAGACTACAATCACTTTTCCCACAGCATCTGTCTGATGCAATTTAAAAGTCGTACATTTCTGGATGGAGGTATGAATAATATAACGCTTTTCTGTGACTTTAACTGGCTTTGTTTGATTTCCTAAAAACAATTTGTGCTCTGGCTAGGACAGGTCATGGCACTTCCCTTTGTCAGGATCCTATGACATATCCAGCACCTTCGGTTCCTACCAAGATGCACTTTGACCTTAAACTTCAGGTCACCTCCAGTAGAATATTTAGGAGGTTTGGGAGTAGTTGCTGTTAATTTCCTTTCTCTCTCATGAAAATGATAATGCCAAGTCACTGAGTATGGTTTGCAGCCCTGGATGTTATCAAGAACTTCCTGAGGTTTTTCCATTGTGTTGTTTTGCCTTGTTTGAAGGACACAAACAGAAATCCTGCCTTGAAGGTGAACAGCTCTGATGAACCCTTCCAGCAATTTCTGTAAGAAGTTAAACATTCACATTTGCTTTCCTAAAGCCTTTCCATAAGGAAAAATAAATCATCTTCACTAACGACCACTAATCATCATATCGGGCTGAAAAAAATCTCTCAAGTCCATTTTTCCTTGGGGAATTGGTTCCAGTTAACACATAGCACACCCTTCCCTGGGCTAAGCAGCATTGGTTGGAGGTGATTTATTCAACTACCATTACTTAGGTAATTTGCCAGGTATCTTGACACTGTTGACCAGTGATTTGGGAGTCCCAGCAGTATCTCTGGGATGTAAAACTAGTTGAGAACCTACTATATGAAAGCTGGAGTTATTATACGGCTCCTCTCCGAGCTATTTAAGCTACTTTTAGGAGACCCTGGAGCTTGCTCCTTAAAGTGCAGTATTTATTTTCCATGACAGTTACAGACTTAAAAGCTCAGGGCCAGATCCAAAGACTCTTGTAGTCAACGGCAAAACATCTACTGTTTTCCTTTGCATCAAGGCTTCACACGCTCTTTGCAAAAGTTACAGCCACAACAGGACCCTGGTTTCAAGGCACAAATGATGGTTCGTAAGGTGTGAGCCTTTACGCTCGGCCGCACGGCCACTGCCAGCTCACACACAAGTCCACAGGAAGCAAGAAGACCCTTGACTTCCAGTCTTGAATTTTACAATTTGGAAATAGTTTGGTCTCTTGTTCTTTCTCTCTCTCACATAAAGGATTCATTTTGGAGGGTGCCTTTTCCCCAAAAAAAAAAAAAAAAAAAAAATAATAATTACTCTACAGATTTGCCCGGCAAACAGAAATATTTGAGCTGCAATGGCAGATTAAAACGTCCGTTTCCTTCTAATTATTCAGGATTTTGTGGATGGAATTTCTATAGGAAGTATCAGCTCTGATTTCCTATTTATAGGAATCCTTAGGAAATTAAAAAAAAAAAAAGCATGTATCCAGAGCCCCCAGGAAAACAGTACAATTTCTGCAAACTAAGGATTTTGAAATAGGTACAACACACATACAAATATTTTACTCTCTGATATATGAAACGTTAAAGCAGCATTAGACACGTTTTACACCAGGACAATTGTGACTGCAGTTTTTCTACGTACAAAGGCAGTTTACAGAGCCCTGAATCTGATTTACTCGTTGGGTTTGCTTCATACTTAAAATCTCACGTTGTACAGTTAAAATAAATGTCGTTCCGAAAGTTCTTAGCAACAAGGAGGGAACAAAATCCAAACCCAAGATCATAATATGGCTAAATCACTCCTCAGTTTTACTTTTACATTAAAGCTGCCTTGGAGTTTATGAGCCAGAGAAAGTTGGTCTCATTACCAAAAGGAAACGAGCGTACACCTTGAAATGACTACGGCTATATTTACAGCACGGGTTGTCACCAGACCGAGAGCTGCCACTCTGGGTAGTCAGAACTGAGCAATGACATTAATTAAAGTTTATCAAAATAATAAAACATGACCAATAATCTCAAATATTTTGGCCCATTAACTGTAATTGAAATTAATCTGGGTTTAAAACAGTAAAGAGGAATTCTCTTTGTCTCTGAAATGGTACAAACAATTCCTTGTAAGACCAAGCATGTAAAATTCTCTTTTTTTTCGAATATAGACATATAATGCAAGCTGAAAAACTAAAAGTACTTTAGAAAAACACGAATAAAAATATACCAGAAGGTAACTTGCTCTCTCCCCCCAAGGACAGAATATTAAAAAAAAATAAAAGGATAGAGTACAATTAAGTATGAATTTATGGATGCAGATGTATATTTTTCACATAACAGAACGAAAGCAAGCCCCGAAAACATTTCGATCGTTTATTTCCAGATCGTGCACCCTTCTGGCCTCGCTCTTGACTCTAAACCTAGGGTATAGGTGCTTTCGACCTGAATATCCTCGGTTTGCACCTGCCTTACAACGGTGATGTGTTTAAGTTATTACACTCCGCACGTGTTCATATGACATGCCAGAAGTTAACGTTTCTGATCTGTAAAGAAAACAATTGCTTCCTATTACCAGTTAACCAGTATATTGTGCGTGTAAGTGCACTACAGCACAACTGCTGGGAAATTATACGCACCACATCCACCTCTTTGACCGGTGCCAATATTTCCCCCCGCGTCTAACTGTTACATCCTACTTCTACAAACTCTTCTGAGGATTCCTCCAAGAACACCTTGTGCAAAGCGGCTGCAGACAATCGCTTTTGGAGAATTCCACAAAAAGGTCAGCTACGCTTGTTGAGATATTTAAGGTGTCTTTTCTATTTAAACAAGGTTTTTTTTAAAAAAATGAATGCAGTCTAGTATGAGAGAACAATTCCACATAAATGAAAAACATGTGGAAATGTTCAATAGGTCAACTATGTAAAAACGTGTTATATACTGTGTTTATAGGTATTTTATTCACAGACAAGGCTGGCATTAGTGTTTTATTGGCATCCTGGTGAAAAGCATGTTAATTTAAGGGTCACAACTCCCTTTTGTCTGCATTTTAATGCAGACCACATAACAGCATCGTAACATACAATTCTCTTCAAAACATATTAACTTGCACTTAATTTACATTATATTTTGACTGTAAATCGCTTCTGGTTTTACACCCAGATTCATTTGCAGGTGACTGTCCATATATGCCATTCCCGTTCATACGCCATATGAAAATTTCTCAACCTCGAGGCTGA
This sequence comes from Geococcyx californianus, assembly GCA_013389885.1. Classification (NCBI taxonomy): domain Eukaryota; kingdom Metazoa; phylum Chordata; class Aves; order Cuculiformes; family Neomorphidae; genus Geococcyx; species Geococcyx californianus. Next base: position 57,911 of record VWPV01032673.1, on the reverse strand, counting down.
GATTATATTCTAGATCCAAAAAAATCAGAATCCTCTATTATCCGCGTTATACTGCAGGTTTACCTTCAGTCAAAATTGCTGGACATTTTACTACAACTAATTAGACAATCTAATCAAAATAATAAAGGGTCTGATTTCTTTGTGCCTGGCATCATTCAAAATTTGGCCAAAAGCAAGTAGAATAACTCTAAAAATAATGGAAAAAAACATAGTAAAGATCTTGAGGTACAACACCAACTTAAGAAAGGGGAAAACTTGCGCCTGTAAATAATCTTTGCTGTCAGTAAAACTACTGATACGACTGTGAGTGAAGTCCAATTTACGCACAGTGGTGTATTGAGGTTTCTATTTCTTGCTTCATTATGAGGTGGTTTTAACCAACACGCACTCAACAGACCGGTTGAGGAGCTTTGGTCACCTCCTAAAATCCCATGCAACCTCCTTCAAGAGCTGATTGGACTTTGGACTTTCTTAAATCTTGTCTTTTAAATCTTTTACCTGAAAGCAATCCGCATTTACATAGCTCTGGATCTATAACAACGCAGGACGTTATATTTATGTTTGCCCCTAGAAATAGTAACCAGTTAGGTACCACTAGGTACCAGTTAGGAATACTGGTACAACACATAGTATTCACTTTAAACTGTCATCTCAGCAACTGCCTTGATGCAGCAATATCATTCATGCATTTCAGGCACTAAAAGTCCTGTAGGGAACGCACGAGCAACTATGGCAGGAAGTCGTTAGCTGCCGGGCTCACAGCTCGGAAATCTGCTTTTCATTTACACCTGCTCCAGCCAGGGTCTGTAGACCAGAAACAAACTTTTGATTAAAGTTGGGAGGTGTAATAGTAAGTGGGATTGTAGAATATGGGAAAACATTTGTAGGTTATGTCCTTTCTCAGGCGCTATTTGTTTAAGAAGCAACCATGGATACTGGATTTGTTGGTTTGGTTTTAAAATCAACAGGCATTCATGGTACAAAGGGTCAAACCTAATGAGAGAGATACCCGTCATACAATTGATGTTATACACTGATATATTAGCTATACCTATTTCTATCCATAACTAACATGTTTAAATGTAAAAATAGGTTATACACCTCCAATATTTATATTAACTACAGAAACAATATCATTTTGTACAATTTTTTTGTACAATTTTGTTTTCCTTTTACTAGTTGTGGACCTGAAACAGAATTTTTATCTAAATAAAAAAACCCCAAATGAATATAAAAGCATCTTTCATCACAGAAATTATTCTGCAACTAAAGGTCCCATTTTGCAATTGATACGAGCAAGAAAATCCGAGTACTAAAACCAGATCATTTTCAAACCACGCCTTTACTTTTTCATGGATAATAAAGCATCTTCAGTGAATGTCGGAGGAGAGAGGTATATAAAAACTTTTTCTAGTTTTCCTACTTTAAGATCATCTCCTCTGCATAATTAATTCCATTTGTAACGTGTCCAAAGAGTAGCATTTAATTTCAAACATATAAAAATGATGTTGATCCACACTACTTCAGAAAACAGCAATGGGGGGCCTCAATAAGAAACCTGCAGAAATTAAAAGTCCAAACTTGGGGCCGAACACACGCTAGAAATGCTCCACTAATTTATACTCAACGCTTACATAAATGAGAAGATGGTAAATGCTCCAGCCCTCAATAAACGATGACGACTCCACCATTTAGATAAAAAGATACTTCCAGTTCTAGGTTAATATTCAAATCTGTTTCAGGCCACTGATTATTCTCCTGAAAAGACAAGGTACCTACAGATCTGAACACGGACCCACACGTTGCGCGAAAGCGTATTCAGAATTTAAATGGTAGCACTTACGACATTGATCTGTGAACGCTTATTTCAAAACACATCTAGAAGAAACTAAAGAAAAATCATGAGAATGAATGTGCTGCTTTTTAAAATCACCCGTTAATTATTTATGATACATTCTTTTGATAAAATTTTACCACAGGATTTATGTGTTTCTACCGAACACACTTACTCATATTTTCCACAGTAGATCTCAAAAATCAAATTCTCCGCCTGCTTATTTCAAAGAGAAGTTATTTATCTAGGATGTTATCTTCTTTAAATTATGCTTAAAATCCACAAGAATTTAATAATAAATCCATATTATCTGTTTCTTATTCAGTCTTTCCAGTTTTGACATTGTTCCATCCCATAACTATGACAAAGTATACGCACACGTGTACACAACACTTCTGAATATCCAAGTAGCTGCCAAGTAAAAAGGAAGGCATTCGAGATAAAAATAAAGCTGCACAAGGTACTGAGACCACTCTCAAGAAAGCATTAGGCATGCAACGCACACGGGCGATGATTTACACCAGTGCCGATGCACACATCCTGACTACTTCACACAAAGAAACTCATCCAAGGATAACGGGATTTTTCTTACTCCAGCACCTGAAAGCGGTGTCGATCACTGAATCCCTACATGGTTACCTCGCGTCCTTCAGGCTCGGATGAAGTTTTGCACAACTCAGGACTGCCAATGTGTTACTGCCTGCTCTAAAGTGAAACGTCTCTCTAATTTGTCCCTTTCTCCTCCCCTTTCTTCCTTTTGTTCAACAAAAAATAGAGACAATTTCAAATGTCGGGAGGGACGGTCAGCCTTCTTGTGACACAGAAATGAATGTGTCATTTTCTACACGGAAACGTGCTTGGAAAGAAAGGTCATTGAGAGTCACCATTCAACATGCATGACTATGGAATTTGAAATGCAAGAGAGATTTCAAAAGAGGAGCAAAGACAAAGAGAAACACAGCGAAAGTGAGGTTGGTGGAATTTTTCAGAGACTGAATAAAACCAACGTAAAATTGGGACAGATAATAAGAAGAGTCATGTAGTTCAATCACATGGAGTCGGATTTGGCACAGGGCGTATTATAGGCAACAGCGTTCCGAAAATTGGAGCTCCACAAGCTGGATTTGTGAGACTTGATCTGAACAAGATTTTCAGAAGCACTTAAAAGCAATTCTGCTCGTTCTGAATAAAAGAAAAACCCAAACGTCACCTAACTCTTGAAAACACAATAGCTCTTGAAGCAAGTATTTAAACCACATTTTATTTCTTACCATTGCCATTCAACTCATTTATGTGGGGAACTGGTGAACTGCAATAAATTTGTTTGCCTTATCGGAAGATATATATAAAAAAATATAGATACTGGGAACAGGAAATTTCATAATGAAAAGCATGAAGCACAGCTCAAAACTCTAAACCCAAATTCTTTTCCCTAAACATCTGGCTTTCTTTCGCAGGATTTTGTGTCCATAATAATAAATAAAGTCAGGTTTAGGAGTGCCAGTTTATTAAGTATTTAAAAATGGCTAAGCTACAGCAGCTGCCTGGATCTCACAGCATGTCTAAATAGACCAAATGTTCCCTGTTGGTAACAGTATATTCAAATACAAGTATTACTAATATGGATTGATACTAATAAACACAAGGTTTAATTTTAAATGGGGCTTAAAAACCCATTTCCTTCCCTTAGCATTTGCTATTTATTTTTTAGCTACTGAATATTCCTGGACAGTTAGCAAAAATCTTAAACATTTCATCACTTTGCACTACTGTCGAAGGCTTCGGATGTAACAGTACAATATTTCCGAATTAAAGCTACTTTTCTGGAATGAAGTACGTAAATACATACCAAGTCTGTATATTTTTCTTTTCAAACTTTCAGTTTAGTTCATGCCTCACAGCTTCAGCTCAGCAGTTCCTATCATCTGCACAGAGGCTGAGGGACAGTGAATGAACGGGCTTGTAATGTCACCACCAACTCCTCTAAACAGGTTTTTCCACTCTTACGAGTTTAAAAAGGTGATTAAAAAGCAAAGATTTTTGCGTCTAGATTTTGTTTCTAAAATGTGCAAACTCCATTTCTGATACTAGGCAATACTCACAACCAACTAACTTGGATTTTTGGACCCTCGTCTAGTCATTTGCCTTAGGCCACGGGGAGTTTTAATTGCCTTAAAAGAAATCTTTGGGTAGCACAAGGACAAGAGAATTGTTAATAAAACCATCACATATCAGGTGGAGAAGGAAAAAAAGTTAAGTATAGAGCTATGAGAGCTCTTGGTTAACAGCAAACAGCTGTAGACAGTTCCCACAGTCTATTTATCAGGTTGGCTGGGTCTCGTAATTTAGAATCCATTTCTGTGACTGCATTGTAAAAACTAATTTTGTTTCCAGTTGCTCGGATGTGAATTAAAAAAAAAAAATCATTGAAGAGAAAGCTCTTCCAGAATGGCTGCGTACGAACACCATAATGACTGAAAGAGGAAGAGGTCTGTCGTATGCACGTGACTGATGCAAAAAGACATAAATACATAAGCATCTCTACCTTTGCAAAACACGCAAATCTCACCAAATATTCCAGTGTCATTGACCACCCCTTCTCATAATCAGAAACCAGACTGGATGAGGATGGGGCTATTTTTGGAGACCCAACCAACCTATTGAAAAGATGATCCTTGCCTTCTGCCCGTGATAAGACTAAATCCGACCCCGTATAACGACTCTGAGCAGTTCGTTGCAGATGCATTCTAGTACTTGGCCTGTCAATGTCATTTATTTGCCTAATATTTTCGTTGTGATATGACAAAATATTTCAAGTCAAAAAGAAAGCTTTCTTTTAAAAATTATTTTAAGAGCTTTTAGAAATAATTTTATAGCCCAAAACACAGCCTGCAATAAAACTAAGTTAACTAAATGGAATTTTTCTTTTCCTCCAAGACACACTGACACAACCGCTTTTCAGATCTTGAGCTGAATTGGTTGTGATTTATTACTAGAAAATCAAAGTTTGGAGCATAAGCAATGCACACTAAGCTATTTGTAACTCACAATTGGTGCAAATGATTACTGGAACTATTCAATGGGTTTCACAGCGTTACGAGAGACTGATCTGAACTAGTTGAACGTGTTTCTATTCTATTCAATGCTATCAAAAGCAACACCTTTTGAAAACTGCCATTTTGCAAGTTTGGGGTTCCTCAATCAGCCAAGATTTTCTTCCACCATTCCATATATCATTTAAAATGTTGAGAAACAGGGATTTGTTATCCCAATCTAGTAAGTCTCGTGTATTAGCCAGAATCAGATTGTATAAGAAAGAGTCATCTAAATACTCAGAAGCAATCTGAATCAAGACATTATTTCTAAAGGTCTGTGTACTTTTCTTGATAAATGCCAGTATTTCAGTAAAGGAAGCTGATGCTCCCTGAAACACTTGCCCCTACTCTCCTCAATCCTCCTCATCGGAAACGTCCATCTAATCTAGACCTGCCTAGGATCTGCTTCCTTATCCTATTCCCCTATTCCAGACAAAACAAGCGAGCGTTAGTTTTTTGCTAAACAAGGTCATTTTGTCTGAAGCACTTTAGACAGCACTCAGCAACGAGCTCCACTCACAAGTCTGAATTGTTGCTAATCTCATATAAAGAAAAAAATAGGTGGGGGGGGATGGGACAGAGAGGGGAAAACTCTGTGTATCTGTGGAAAGGTTACCGATTATTTCGTTTACTGAAAGTAGACTATGAAAGACTAGATTGGGTGACCTAATCGCACTTGTGAATTCTCATAATGCGTATTTCAGGGAATAGAAATCTTTGGGAATGAAAGCCTGTCTGGATTGCTTAAGTCATCAGATGCAAAGTCTTAGAATTGCCAGTCTTGTTCCCTTGTTTAATCTCTTGTTGAGGGAATCCCCAAGGCACTCTTTAATTGTGTTTATACAGCAAAGCTACGATATATCACATGTGGCAGTACAAAAATATTTTCATGCTGATTATATAGGCTTGTATAGCTCTGATTAAGGAACTTCTGTTATAACTTTACAGCTCGACTTCTGAATTTTCATGTGAATTTAGATCTGAACGCTTGCAAAATTTGTACTCACGGAATTAAATAATACTAGCAAAAATACATCTGGTTTGGTATCATTTTCGTTGCATCTCTTTTACGTGATTTTATTAAAACAAAACTTCGTGCCCATGTCTACCGCGCATTTACCGCACGTACCTTCACAAACCAAAGCGAGACTTATTTCCCCTGGTGATCACCCACTCAAGAGAGACTGCAAGCTTGTGCAGAGACCTAATTCCACAAATCTCCTGAGAAAAGCAGATTGCAACTGCTTTGTATTTTGGCCACTTGTTACCGCGTTGCAGTTTCCAAGCACAAATGAGATGATGAGCATCAGTTATGTTCTTTAATCGTAGTAGATTCACTTCGCAGAGTAGTTACAGTTCCACGTGTGAACTACCATGTGAAGAAAACGCTCCTTTCTTTTGTAAAGCCTGACAGATGTCTCTGGTTTTGTTAAATATTTAAATAAATGTTTTGGTTTCTTAAATATTTGTGCATTGTTCGGAGGAGTCTTGGCTCTGGCCAAGAAGAGCCCTCTAATGGTTTCCATTGCAAATGAAAAGTCAATGTTTCACATTGCAATCAAAAAAATTCACATTATTTTACAGATATTTCTGAAGGAACACAAACTAAAATTTGGTTTGTAATGCTGGAGTGAGATGAGCTACATTTGAAGCTGCAAACCCAGAGGAAAACCCATGGGTTCCCCATAAACTTATGAGTTGGTATTTATGTTCCAGCATTGCCGTGTGAAAAATGAGAGGATAACCAAATTGCAGCCCACCGAGAGAAACAGTCTGAAGAAAGACAATTTGTTTGGTTTAACTCCTATAAACAAACCTCATACAAAGAAAAACAAAACATTGATTTTTACAAGCAAGGTAAAGGCATCACAAGCCTCAAACTGGAAACAATTAAACATTCTTAATCAAAATCAGGTCTTGTTTTTCACAGTATCACAGTATTGTAAGGTTGGAAGAGACCTTTGAGATCATCGAGTCCAACCTATGGCCCAACACCTACACCTACTCCTACTTGTCAGCTACACCATGGCACTAAGGGCCTCATCCAAATTCCCTTTGAACACCTCCAGGGATGGTGACTCAACTACCTCCCTAGGCAGAGCATTCCAATGAACAATTACCCTGAAGCTGAAGCTAACAGAGCCCTGTAAAATCTTGTTTAACTCTATTTTACACACAAATATATCCACTCATATATGCATAAATGTTTATAGATAATACTACAATACCACGTGAGTAGACTGCGACTTCAATTCAGCAGCGTTAACGATTTCCTTGACCTATTCAGAATTTTCATAACAATGATAATCACACTTGATTTCATGTTGTTTAGTGTGTATAACACCTTTGCCGAATATAAGTATTTTCTTAAGATGAAGTTGTATAGCAGACAAGGTACGTAAGCAAGTGAAAGTTACCTGGGCATCTTCTGCTTTGCTGATTTAGTGATTGCACGTGGCAGGAGTCGGGCCTCCAACAGACTCTTTTCACTTTTAAAATATGCCATTTTAAATAAAACCAACAAGCCAACGTGTAACCGTATCACAGTATCATAAGGTTGGAAAAGACCTTTGAGATCATCGAGTCCAACCGATGACCCAACACCTACACCTACTCCTACTCATCAACTACACCATGGCACTAAGAGCCTCATCCAATCTCTCCTTAAACCCCTCCAGGGACGGTGACTCCACCACCTCCTGTTGAACAGCTCTGTTCAAAACATCACGTACAGCCTGTGCAGGGACTCCACAACCTGCAATCATTATTACACCCCACAGGTGTTAGACAACAGTAGAAATGCATCAAGAGTTCAGCCTACTCACTTTGCATCGGTTTCTGCCACGGCCAATACGCAGCCGAAGTCAGACGTGCTCATTCGCGTGTGTGCTTTGTGCCTACGCTTTCTTACTGAGACGGAACAGATCAAAGCCTTTGCACACTATTTTCAAAATCAGGTTAATAAAGGCAAATGAGCCAGTGCCTCTTCCTAAAAGAAACAGCACTCGGCGCCCAAATTCCATTACATTTCAAAGGAATTCAAAAGCTAAACTATGGTCTTTCATGTAGTTTAGCTACGTGCCCTTTATCAAAACAGTAACTATTTGATCCCCACTTGTGTAAAAAAGGATGGGCGCCAAGGGGCAGCTTCAGCATCTTAAAGTCAATGATTTACCTATATCAATTTAACCTTATATATGGTGTCTCCACAGTCATTACCTAATAACTACTTTATTGCTTCCTGACAGGGGCCTCTTCCACTGTACCACAGCCATTAAATAATACACTTGGGCTCCCACACCTCTTCCACATCACTGGATCACTAACCAAGCAGCTGCTATCCTAAGATAAGTCCAGAAAAAAAAGCTGAAGACTGGAACATGTATCTTTTCTGTTTTCAAAAGAACTCAGGAGAACTTTCACAGAGAGCTCTCAAACCAACTGGGTGCACCCAAAACAATTATTTTTATATACTGACCTCATACCTGTAACAACAGTCTCTGAGGGAAGGAGATACTTGAAAAGTGGATGCTCAATGTTTTTCAGGATATCTTCCTACTGTGCCTACCCATGGCTCTTCAGTGTCACCTAGGCAACTTTTATTCAGCTCGGCAATCCTTCTTGCCCTCCGTAGGAAAAGCAGCTGCCATTCTTATCGCCCAAACGGCAGCGGCATGCAAGGTTTAACACAAAAGCAAAGAAGGCAAATGTAAGATCAGTCCAGATCAGCCAGGAAGAAACCAGCAGCAGAACCTAGAGGTTGACCTCATGTTGTTTTGTAACATAAGCACTTTCCACCCAAAGGGCAAAAGTCAAGGAGGGTTTGATTGTGGAGTCAAAATAGTCCTACCACTCTGTTATTTTAGCCTCCCTTTCTTCCTCCTGATTATTACACTCAACATAACCTGCAGCATTTAGTGATAAACCTGCTGGCACACAATTTATAGAGAAACAACCCTTGACTCTCTTTCAGCCACTTATCTTTTTAAGCAGTCAAAAGAAGAAAACCCACTAGGATAAACAGTGACTCCTTGGTGTCTAGCCTCCCCCCCGTGATTTCTGTACATGCATGGGACGCGATGGTTTTAAACAAACCGGTACAGAACAGGTCACTTTCCAAAGAGACCCAGTAGATGCCTTTTCAGAGAACTGAAGGCAGCTTGTAATGCATGGCTGACCATGAAAAGTAACTGCACAGAGATCAAGTATCTTTGCCTACACAGAAGAACCCAAAGCCATTAAGTTTAGGCCACTAATTAAGAATTAGTTTGTACTTGCACGTGGTTCAAGCAAAACAAAGATTATTCCATTATAATAAAGCAATAACGACATCTTATGTTTACAACTAGACAAGTATAAGAAAAGCAAAGGGGAAGCAAAAAAATTACTAAGTAAGGAAATGGCTTTCTTATTCTCATTAATCTGAGAAACACCAGTGACTGATGTGTGCAAAAAACCATGGAGAATATGAAAGGTATTTTGTAATTACTTCGTCAATCAGCAGTAGAAGTTATTTTCCCATAAGAATATCTCTAATATTGCTGTCTGATTACCTTACATATTGTACTAATAAATGGCACGGCTATTCTGAATTTATAATTAGACAAATTAATGTACAGGAAATAACACTTGAAAAAATTCCCATTTTTAGGTACAAAAATTTTTAGTGCATCCCAGTGCTAATTCAACTGATTGAACGTTTCCAATTCAGATTTTTTAAATATCAAACTATCATTCCACCATTGATATAACCGGTGATTAAGTCACTTTCCCTTCAATATTTGATTTTTAGACCATCATCTGAGACTGGAGACACGACTTTCCATGGAGTCACACAAAGGTCCTACGTACTGCTGTACTTGGGCTTCTCTTTTTGCATTCAATAACACAACCAAGAAAGATCTCAAGGACCTCAAAGAAGGTGTGAACACTAGATTGCAAAAAGAAAATAATCCCTATTGTGGCCTGCATTCTGGAGAGACAGTTGGCAGAGAAACCGCTCTCAAACATCTCAGCCAAAAGCAAATACGTGATGCGCACAGAAAAACACCACTTACCGCTGCACGGAGAATTGCAGCTTAAACCAGAGAAATCAGAGAAACAGTGATTATTCATAAAGAAATGAACCCAGAAAAGGGTAACGTGAAATTTCGTCAGTATTTTAGACATTTCAAAACATTCTCCATCTTTTTTAAATTGACGTTGCTTAGACAAGTCAAGAAGAAAAAAAGGCTTTATTCCATCTACTACAACCCCGCTCCTACTATAGGTATCCTTGCATCTTTCTCAGCCCGTATCTGCTTATTTTTAATCACTTGCCACAAAACAATAAAAAGAGGCGACAGGAAAATCTGGATTTGCACATCATCAAAATATCTCAGAAAGAAAAATACCAACAAGAAAGAACAGTAGCAGGTAATTCCGGCTGTGGGTTCTGCATGCCTACACATGGATGGCACATGAGCCCATAACCTGATTTTTGTGTAACAGGTTGCGCTTGCAGAACTGAAATTTAAAAAAACTGTGGCTTGCTTTTTTTTTTAGAACAGGAAGATGGCTCATGTTTGATTTAGAAATTTTTATTGGAATACTCCTAGAAGCTACAGATATTATGATCTTAGCACAAAAAAAAAAAAAATCTTTAAGGGAACATTTTATTTTTTCTAAATTTAAAGTAGCTTTTAATCAGCATCTCCCAAGTGGTTTCAAAACCCAACTTGTTCACAATCTACGCTCAACATATGGTGTCTATTGAAGTTGACCATAAAAATTAATCATATTAAGTGTACTTGAGAAAGATGGGTACTTCTGAGAGAACACAACCGAGCACTTTCTGTAAAGGACTCTGCAACACAGATCTAGCTGCTTTTCACAGCTTTCTAATGCAACTGAAGGACAACATGAAATAAGGATAACACTTGCCGAAAAACAACTATAGAGAAAGCGCACCTACAGACAGTGGCAATAACTTGACTTGGCTCTAACATCAATAGGAGTGAGTATTCTCGTGTGCCGTCCATATGCAGGATGCGTAAGAGCATTAGAGCTATGAAGAAATAGTCAAGGGAGTCGTTTATATCTGGTTTTGCAGATGAGACAATTTAATATGAGGATCCATGGGGTGCATGGCTGTAAAATCTCTGACTGAAAATTACACACAGAGACAGAAAGCAATGGAATTATTGCAAGACTTTGAGCCTAACAACGAACATCTTAGAGCTCCTACAGCACCGGCACAGGGCGCCGAAGACATAAATCACAAACCTGAATGAAACTGAAAAAGAAAACAGTTTATTTGTGTAAAAACATGAGAAAGGAAGACTTAATTAGAGAAAAAGACCTCACTGTGTCCCGTTCATTTATAAGGGGTTTTTATCTATGAGACAACAGTATTTTGCATTACATTTCTCTGCAATAAAGGGCATGAACTACCACAGTGAGCACAACAATACATCAAACAGTTTCAGAAAGGTACGTTTCATTATATCCCTTAGATAGTCCACGAAGTAAACCAACACTTATTGCCACTAATCTCAACCATCCTGTCTCCATAAATATCTCAAAGGTTAGGCAGGCTCTCTCCTACTTCAGCACAGCTATACCAGAAAGGCTGCCATGAATGTCTTATTGCTAAGACAAAAACATTTTATGATATTCTGTAGCATATTTGAAAGGGTTTACAGTACTAATTAATCAACATTGAATAAATTGATACAAGATGACCACATCTTTGCTGAACAGAAACCTATTGGTCTGCTCAGTTCAGTCCTGCCTACAAGCCTTCTCAGTGACCTGGAGAAGTCTTTTAAAATTCTCCTTGCTTCTGGTCTATGTTCTCTTGAGGTGGAAGACTGTGCAAGTATTCTGAAGCACGGGATGTTTTCAAGACCCAGAACTTGATATTCCTCTCTGAGTCCAGGTTATTCACATACCTTGTAACAGTGTCACAGTATCACAAGGTTTGAAAAGACCTCGGAGATCATCGAGTCCAACCGATGACCCAACACCTACACCTACTCCTACTCGTCAACTACACCATGGCACTAAGATGCTCAACCAATCCCTCCTTAAACACCTCCAGGGACGGTGACTCCACCACCTCCCTAGGCAGAGCATTCCAATGGCCAATCACCTTCTCAGTGAAGAACTTCTTCCTAATATCAAGCCTAAACCTCCCCTCGCGAACCACAAGGTCAAGCTCCTTCCGGCTGTCCCTCCTTATCAGCACCAGTCTCACAACATTTGAAAGGCAGGTGAGATCAATAAACTCTTGGCCATGTCTGACTTTCCATGTTGGAAGGGAGTGAATCTAGGATGCTCTCAAAGTTTTCTTTGCAGCGTTGTGCCTGCGTTACCCTGGAATCAACACTAAAGGTGATCAACACCTAAGCTCAGTGGATGGCAAATCCACTGTGCACAGCAGACAGGTACAGCTTCAGTACTACCATCCTCCAGCAAGGAAAATAAAGCTCTCAGGTCTCTTACGTGTGAAGCTTAGAGGCAAGGGTCAAACATCGTGGCCATTATACCAGTATATGTTATACCAGAGAGCCTCAGTTCCAGTTACATTCCTACACCACAACCTGTACCACAAACCTTCAGAAACACCTAAACGTGAAGTAAACAGTGAGGATGTGTCAGGTGGGAGTTACATTTGGTGTTAGAGCCCTAAAATAGGCTTAAGTAACCATGTATTGAGGTGACAGAGTCAAGTTTCTCTACAGTGTAATTAAGAAAAGTTTCCATAATGAACAGAAGGTTGTAGCAGCAGTCTGTATTACAACCTACAAGGCAGCGTATGTAACCGAGTAAGGTCCGTGTGTGCATTCACCCTCTCCAATGCCAGCCTAGAGGACACACTGCTCTTGAAGAAGCAGGAGCCAGGAATCGGTTCCGTTTTTCAGACTGAAACAAAACCACGCTGTTCTCCTCTCAGGATACCGAACTGCCAGGCTGCTGGTAATTTTCATTTTACGTCCTCTAAAGCAAAGTCTTCCCAGAATTATTATCAGGACGTAGCTTTTACCACCCCTCCCCCAAACAAGAGTAGCAATTCAGCTGCAGAACGGTGAGGCTTAAAGCATGACGAAAACACTGCTTTGCATGCACACTCACATTCTGTCCTTGTATTCTATTGTCTTCTCTATTTCCACTTCCTCCCTCTGGCTTTGTCCTGTGACCCAAAGCTTGAGCACAGGCTGCCGTGCTGCTCTCCGTTTACACAGCACCTACTACAACAGGGTCACAGCCTGTGAAATGAATTCCAGTACACTACAACACTTTAAACAATCACCACCAACAGGCCTGTCAGAGCAAATTAACTAAGTATATTTTGGTGATGCATGGCTCCCAATGGCTTCTTAAGCGGTATCGCTTACTGATTTGTAAAATCCCGTTTTCCGCAATGAATCAGATGGCTGTTACTGCAAATGATCGAAATCCTGCTTGACTTATGCAAAACACTTCATGAGCAAATCCCCCACTGGTGCAAAATAAGAGCTTCAACGGAACAATACGGACAACTTATACCACCACCGGACCCTTTATCCACATTGAACTCAGTCCCCCTCAAAAACACGAGCATACGACTCAATCCACGTTTGTACTTGCACTCCCAGTCCTGTGGAAAAGAAGTATCTATTGGAGTTGGAATTGAGGACACTTAGTGAACTTCTCTATTGTGCCTTGAAATTGAACATGCCTGTGGGTGGTCCTAGTTGGATGGGAGGGTGGAAATGGGAGAGGGAAGGTTACAACTTCATCTCCACTCCTCTGCTATTGGGAAAGACATCTTTTATGTTTCAGCCATGAGACAGACGGATGGACCTCGCCGGCACTTAGAAGATTTTTCTCAGCAGTTGCTGGTTGCTGCCGTTTGGTCTAGACACAAAGAATTTAAGAAGTTTCCTTGTGATCCCCATGGGAAATGGCCAACTGTGCAAAGTGCTGGAATTTCCTGACAACCACAGTGTCCTGCCTTGCATTTTAGAATAAACAACGTTGACAGCAACAGTGCACCAGAAGTAGACTTTACACATTTGCTGCAGCAACAGCGATCTTCCACCTACTTTTCACTTTTCCTCATTACGAGAACTGATGTGTGTACCACGAGCTGCTCCTGACCCGCTCACAAACATCCCCACAGTTACACAAGTGAGAACATATAGAAGAGAATATAGAGCAACGTAGGATTATTTCAAAAGCTTATGGCCATTCTTATTCTCTCTTTCATTACACATCCTTATGACAAATACTATAATCAATACTCTCCTCAGCCTATTTTTATAGAGTAATTACACTAAAGTAAGATTTCATGTACTGTATAAAATCATGAATAGGGAAAATAATATTTAAAGTACACATTTCTTTTAGCTCACCTTTAATTCAAATTACAGGCAGTTATAACACTGGCTTTATGACTTTTCTTTTTAAAGCAGCATAGACATTGTATAGCCAGAAAGACCAAGAGACAGAATAACCTCAAATATACACACTTCATACCTGTATGTGTCTTGCAGTAGTAATAATAATTCATGGATTTAAAAAATCAGAACTGTGAAATGTATATTACATTACTTTTAGCTTTATCCTCACTACTATCTTCACAGTATCACAGTATTGTAAGGTTAGAAGAGACCTTTGAGATCATCGAGTCCAACCTATGGTCCAACACCTACACCTACTACCTACACCTACTCCTACTTGTCAGTTACACCATCTTTATACCAATCTTTACGTAATTCTGAAAGGAAACCTCTAAATACCCAGGGAAAATTATTTTTACGTGAGAAAGATGATGTCAGCCTATGAATTAAAAAAACCCTATGTCTGCTCTTCCTATCTTTTGTATTTAGAACTTGTCAAAAACATACTCCACAACTCCAGAGAACTCCTGCGTATCCATCCATCAAGCTTGATTAGTCTGCAAAAAAACAGGGGGCAGTGGCAGCTACCAAAGGCAAGTTCAAAGGCAGGTCAGGAAGTAACAAAGCTCCATATCAAGGAGAATTCGTTGGCTTCAGCTGCTTGTTGTCACCATCAAGCAACATGGTCACGTCCCTCTTCCACTGGGGCTAAATCCAACTCCTCCATCACTTTTTTCCGAACTGAACTTCAAGAGCCAACTATAAATATCAAGCTGCAGATGCACAGCAAGTGAAAGGTGACGGTAGCATCGAATGGACACAAATGCTTATAAACAGCATCATCTGTTTCTGGGGGAAGAGGGTTTTCAGGCCATCAGCTACAACTGGTTACAGTGGCCAAAGACAGATGAACGGAACTGGAAGATGCCCATAAAGTATCTTGGTATAGCCTTGTTGGTAAGGGCATAATAGAACATGGAAATTTAATGGCTAAAAGAGGCCAAGAATAAGAGAGAGCAGATCTATTCAAACCAAGTGCACTCTTCCGATCACTTTTAGCCGGACGAAGCCAGGCAGCTCATCTTTAAGTTACACTACAGTGGCACTTCTGTGAAGTCCAAATCCAGTCCCTGGTGTCCAAGTCATAGTGCCAGCCAGACACACCGAGTCGCTCCCGCCTCCTGTCAGGCCGTTAAAATGTGCTACAGGTCTCAGACCTGGCCCCTGAGAAGTTTTATTTGACCGCCCGAGCCTGTAAAGGTGGCAGGCAGCAAGTGTGCACTGATGTGCCTGCCACAAGGAGAAGTTGAGTCACTGTTCCCTGTGCCAGCTGGATTCAAAGGCTAGTTTCATAAACTGGATCACTGCAGTCACCATGCCTGGTTGCTGCTGGCACAAACCACTTTCATCTCTAAATGTCACAGGCAGGTTAGTGCCTGGTTAGTTTTTTAGTAGGTGAACAGAAATGTGGAAATTCCAGCTACAAAAGTCCAGAATGAAAGAGAACAGAAAAATATTAATCTACTTTTGACATTATTTGTTGCTGGCATAAACTGGCTCCGTGATTCCAGCTCCATGTTAGAAAAGGGAAGCAACAAAAATAAGCCTGTCCTCTGTGGTCAGTTATAACTTCGGAAATCTTGGAATTATTTTCAGCACAAGTTCACTCGGCAAAGGTTTTCTTGGAATGGGTCAAGGAAATACCAGGCAAGGAAGTAAGTTCTTGTCAGACAACCTGGAGAAACGTGTTCAGACAAGCGAGAGGTAACTTACTCATTGCTTGCCAGGAAAGTTGCTTGTAAATGCCACTGAAAATCCTCAAGAAACGCATCAACTGCCTCATCATTTGCTAAGTTCCTTCTCTGGTTGAGGTTGGTCAGTTTTGAACTATATTGCACTTCAGGAAAAGAACTGATCTCTAGATGGGTATAAATGCTATTTAGAGCTTTTTATCCAGATCTCAATGTAATTAATACTGGCAAACATTCATCTTCTCTTATCGCAAATAGGAACAGAATGGTGTAGTTGACAAGTAGGAGCAGGTGTAGGTGTTGGGTCATAGGTTGGACTCGATCTCAGAGGTCTTTTCCAACCTTGTGAGACTTTGATGGAAGGGTCAGCAGCAAGATTTTCAAGAAGACTCTTTGAAGTTCAGTGCCCAGGTTGACTGCAAAATATGCTTAGCCGTCAAATCTCCTGAAGCTTTCAAAAAGTTAGCTAAAGTCATCCCCCAAAGCTTGGCATAGAGGTCGCATAGAACGGTATCAAATAATTTTACTCTGAAATATTGTTCATTATTCAGGGTCTTTCCCTTCCTTTGAACTTGAAGAGAAATCAGAGCCATCAGTCACCTGTAATGTTTGGAGAAAACTTGGCTTTTCACAGTTAGGGCAATGATTCAGGTTATACCTGAATTTTCTCCAACGTGTCGCTATAACGATTGAAATTAACGCCATGAAGTGTAACACGCATAATAAAACTCTTACGGTCTAACAAAAGCAGTGTGAGATAACTAAATGGACTGGATATCCACACATGGAAGACGTCCTTGAAAGTTAAATTTTTGGGGTCTTTTTTTACCCCACCTTTTCTAAATATCGAAGATGGACCAAAGAAAACATTCGCTTGACTTTAGGGTGATCAGTTTGTGCAGCTGGAAGCAATTTCTATCCAAGAATTCAAAAATAAGTGGCTGCATCTCTTCCACCACCTAAAGGGCTCTAAAAGATACAGAAAACGTGTCACTGCCAGTTTGACGAGTTCTGCAGCCACAGCTATTGAAAGCTATTTTGGGAGGCTTAGACTTTCATCTACATAATCAACGATGTTCCCTTTATTTTGTCTCTCAAACCATTTTCCTATCAGGAGATCACAACACCTGAGCAGATGGAAGTACTAAAAAAACCAGCAAAACTGGAGAAAACACGATTCAGATGCCTTGGGTAGTTTTCAAGCTCATAGAAAGCCACAATACGAAACTTTTTCTTCCATAGAAAACATAATTTCCAGCACTTCTCACTGCTATAAATGCAGTATTTTCTATCTACTATAATGACAATTTCCCACCTTGGTAAAATACTGATTTTTAAATTGAAAAGCTTTGTAGTAATTAAGGGTTTAAAGTGCCAGGATGGAAGCTTTTACTCTTGATTGATCAGAATACATCCACACAACATGTTTTATAGAGTACAAAACACAGAGAAGATATCAACATAAGAAAAATTGTGCTACTATATAATTCATCTGCTGCTGATTAATTCTGACAATTAGCACCATTGGTAGCCCTGTGGGCCTAATATTTTCAGAGTATTAAACCAAACAAGAAGTTGTGTGACACTTGTCAGCTTATTAGAGAAAAAATGACCTGCGGATTTCATCATGAAAGAAGGTGCTCATCAAAAGTTATCAAGATTTGATTAAGCATTCTTGATCAAAAACGTACCCCTCTGACCTGTTCTTTTCCTGTATTTGCAAGACTCTTATTCCATACAAAATATTTCTTGCAAACGTTCGAATTTCATAAAGACTCCTGGACCGTATGTATTTTCTAACTGTAAAGTCAGAAATCTGCATGCAATTCCACTGCATAAAAGCAGTAGAATGTTAGTGGATTATTTCCCTTCTGCCCACCAAAAATGTTATTTTCTGCTTATCATTAAATACATCTATTTAGCTGTATATTGCTGTAAATTGTTTTGTAAATTACCTTACTTCCAGCATCCCCGTGCTAGCAGCTGGATGAATATGCAGAGATGTTACCATTCTCTTTAGTGACATGATATTCCACGGGATTAACTTCCAGCATACCTTCATTTTTTGCAGCGACGCTTATGCTGGTAAACACATTTAGCACAACCGTTTACCTGCGGCAATTGATGGGTAAATACCAGCAAAAGAAAAGAATGAGCAGCTAGAAAAGTAAAACAAAACAAACCATGGTCTGGGGAACTCTAGCTTTGCTTTACACACATTAGCAAATAGGTACCTCGCCTCCTCGTTTCTCCCACATTTCATAAAGAAGTATTAACCCCTTCCCTTGGCTTACGTGTGGGAGCTCAGCGCACCGATAAGGTATGTTCAAAACCAGACTTGAAGGAGTTAACACAGCCCAACTTTCTTCCACAAAGGTGAAGAGTTTTGCTGACCCAGTGCAAGCCGGCTTGAATAAAATTCAATTCTGCTGTGGTCAACAGGAAAGTAGGAAGGAAAATAGGATTTAACAAACAAAGCATAAAAAGTCCACAGCGGGAAATCATTATTTGGGCAATTGTTCGCTTTGTTAAGAGACTGGACTGTATTAATATCTATCAGGGCTTACTGCTGTGTTTGTGGTTTCTCTTTAGTGTGAGTCTAATTAGTTACAAAGTATGTCTACTCTAATTAGTTACAACGTGGTCATACAGGCAAGCAAACTCTGCCATTGTGTGAGGTTTCCGAAGAAGACAGAATCCATATGTCATGGATGCACAATCTGGCACCAGTTTATTCTGGTTAAAGTTTGAGTGGCTGTCTAGAATTAAATCAATACTAAAGGAAGCTCCGAATGCCAATAGAAGTGGTTTACAGAAATAGTTTCACTGACCGTTACAGCCGCTATGGATTAGGCATGTTAAACGGTTCAGTTCAATTGAACGTTTTTAGTGTAGATACACACAAATAACTGCAGCCACAGTATTCTGTCTGCATGTTTGCAGTTCAAAGCATTCTAGGAACACACATAACACTGCCCCAAGTTACATTTATCAATTTCAGTCATGCTTCTCACTGCACGGAAGCTCGATTAAAATCCATTAAAATCTAATATTAAAATCTCGATGTGTGCGTGTATTTATATGTATGATACTGAAGTTAAGAAACAGATTTGTAGACAAAAATCCTGTAAATTTCTAGTGAAAAGCCTGAAATTCTATAGCATTTTACAGACCACAAAGCCTTACTCATACACTGATGATAATCATCATGTCATGAAACATTAAGAGCTATCAATAATAGCCAGTGAAGAAGGTAACACCAATTATCACAGTATCACAGTCTCACAGTTTCACACAGCATCACAGTCTCACAAGGTTGGAAAAGACCTTTGAGATTGAGTCCAACTGATGACCCAACACCTACACCTACTCCTACTCCTACTCGTCAACTACACCGCGGCACTAAGAGTCTCATCCAGTCTCTCCTTAAACACCTCCAGGGATGGTGACTCCCTTATTTTTGCACTGGAACAGCAGTTCCTTAACTTCCATAAGTATGAGAGCTGTCACAAACCAGTTTCTTTAACATATTCTGAGGGTTCTGGATACAAAGCAGCATCACAGGCAGAACACTCACCTTGCAATTTTAGCTCTTTTTCTAAGTCAAATATTTCCCTGGCTGCCTGCCTTACCCAAGCTGCTTTAAAGCCACCTTAAAAGCTACAATCAGCCTCTGAGAAACGAACTTTTGGTTACAGACTGCGGGTGGCGAGGTAAGAAAAGGCCTCCAATATAACACAGCCCAAATTTACCAGACTCAGACAATTTAGATGAACAGGAAGGCAGAAGAGAGATGCCAGTTTACTTTGGTTGTGAGTGCAATTCTATGGTCTGATTTTTATTTACTCGTTTTAGTGTGACCCCGCCAAACGCTATTTCCCAACACATGCTGAATATATCACTCTGATCCATTCACTTATCATCTTTTATGGAATCTGAAGAATTTATTAGGGCTGCTTTCCTTTAACATTTTATCCAGTTCACGGGGCATATGCTACTCAGAAGAAAACTGGAAAAGGATCAATAAGCACAGCCAGCTATTGCAACACGCACTGCATGCGTTGCCTTTCACTCTTGACCCAGTAACTCCCCTTTCCCAACCATCATGTTCCAGAAAACAGGGTCATTTTTATATTTGACACTTGGTAGGACTGTCATTTGCCTGCTGACAAGTCTTGTGCTGAAATGTCAAAAGTTGGTGCAAGCCTCCTTGTAGCCGTTGAGCTTCACATAAATCCAGTTCATAGTATCACAGTATCATAAGGTTGGAAAAGACCTTTGAGATCATCGAGTCCAACCGATGACCCAACACCTACACCTACTCCTACTTGTCAACTACACCCTGGCACTAAGAGCCTCATCCAATCTCTCCTTAAACACCTCCAGGGACGGTGACTCCACCACCTCCCCGGGCAGCGCATTCCAATGGCCAATCACCCTCTCAGTGAAGAACTTCTTCCAGTTTGGGAATAAGCTCTGCCTCATCTGCTTTCTAACTCTCAGCCAGCCTTACATTTGAAAAGTCGCAACCAAAGCTGCCTCAGGCTTTAGACCAACACAGAAACAGCGGCCTCGTTTCCCTCCGTAACTAACACGGAGGCGATGCACTGCTATGCCTCTTCACTCTTAGCCACAACCTTTAAAAATGAAGTGCCTAATATAAATTCTGTCTGCCTCAGCATGCTGCAGCGCCCCAGCACCGCTGTGATTTTATTAATCTAGGTACCACAAGTGCAAGTTTCCAAACTTTTGCGTAAATTACTTAATTATACTATCAACCATATAGTTATTAAAATTGTGTTTCAAGCAATAACAATTTAACTCGAACATAATTACTGTCAGTTTTTGTCTGTGCTAATCTGAAACCAGCTTCAGGTAAGTGCGTGAACTGAGATTTTGTTGAAGTTCTCTGTAAATTTACAGATTCATAAAATCTCTCACGTGAATCTGAGAGGTAAGCCAGGTAATAAGTTGGATTTATGAAACAGAATTTGGTCTGCTCATTGTGAAAGGTTATCTCTTATATTACACTGATTGCCTTTTTTTGAGATAATCCATTGTAAAAATACAGCCCAGTTCTCACACAAGATTGCAATTCATTGGGGTAATCTTAAGCGTGAATTACAAAGCATCAAATACTTGGCTTCTACAAATTATTAGGAAGAATGAATGTCATTATTTAGTTTAATTTCAGGTACCTGAGTATCACCTCAATGCACTGAATTCTGCTGACAGATGCCATGATATTTATGAAAGAATTTTGTAGGTGAAATTCACAAAATAGCATTGCAAGTTTTGTAAGTCAGGACCCAAGTATTACAGATACAAAGCATTCGTTCTATTTATTAAAAAGAGAGTGCGATACGTACAATATGATCTATATCAACTTTTTATATTCAATTAATTACGGTCTCCTCTAGCATGTAATATTTGTTGACCAATTCCTCCATTAGTTATAATTATCCTGTTAAACAAAGGACTCGCAATGCCCAACGATGGTTCTCTTTGGATCACGTGTGACTTTTTCACCTACCAGGCTCATGCTGTACCATCCTCTTATTTTCACAGTACAGAAAACTCTCTTCCTGCACTGACACTGTGAAATTTAACCCTTCATTGCTTTATTTTAGTAAGCAAGAACCATGATCCTTGTCTTCAAACATCTCAGTCACTGTTTTCTAATGTCACATTTTTTGTTGGAAGCCTTATAAATATGAAACATATTTCAGATTAAAACACCAAAATCCCACAAAACCCTACCAGCCCTGCAGTAACAAAGCCTGCTTTATTTAGTGTCTTCATCTTATCTATTTATCAGTCCCTTCAATCTTTTCTCTCAATCAACATATTTGAACAAAAAAATGGCCTTAAATCTTCTTGTAGGCAAAATTAATTATTGCAGTGCATTACTCCTGTTCTATATAAAAAGCAGTGCAACAATTACTTCATTTGTTAGGAAGAGGTTAACATCACTCTGTGGGCTCCTTGTGGAGCTCCAGCAGTTACAAAATGTCTTTGTGTAACATATCAGCATTCCTGAATTTTTGTGGAACTTGAAGGGGGGGGGGGGGGTGAGGGAGAAGGGGAAATCAATATTAAAAATCAGGGAGCTGGAGCCTTTACATGAAATACAGTTTTGTTCCTACCACAAAGCTAAGTGGTTTTGATCTTTCTGAACTCCTCAATCATGTGTGACCAAAGAATTCTTCGCAATGAATTATGTTTGCCTTCTATGTTAATGAAAAGCCAACATGCATAATTTATAGAACCTAGGAACCAACCCCCCCCCAAAAAAAGTCATAAAAAAGCCATAGGAGTCTTTAACGGGAGAGTCCTCACCATCTAAATGGTCCTGTTATACAATATTTTCCTGTCAGATTTATTAGGTTTTATTTGAATATGTTTGACTTCGCAGTGATGTTTGTACAAAAATTCCAAGGAACAAAAACATTAAAACCCAATAAAAATCAAACGAATGGTCACAAGAAAAACAAGAAGTTTGTGGAAGACCCCATTTTCTTTTAAAGCCAGTATTAGGCTTAGATCTCTACCATAAAAATCTTAATACAGTGTCTTTTTTTTCACAAAGACAGATTCCAATATTTTACTTTCTTTTTAGTTTCTATGTTGCTACTCTTCAGCACAACTTCCTGTAACGAGCGGTGTTGCACCAAAATAACACTCATCCACTTTCTACAGCGACAGAGAGAGGTTTCCTCCACAGGCAGGAACTGAAGCAGCAGTGGAAGATAATGTAAGTCTGAAACCTGAGCCAGGGGCACCAACAAGAAGCACTTCCATTAGCTGTGCAACCTCAAAGTCTACGTAACTGGATACGTGTCACGCCATGTCTGCGTCCATTCCCCCACACCTACTGATAAATGAGATTGTGTAGTAAATATTCCTTTGAAAAACAAAGCTAGCAATAGTAAGTAGGTTTTTTCCCTCTGTTCCTTCTTTTGGGGCATCCTATTTGCTTCTTCCACACAACAATTAGATTTTTCATGTAATGAGTAAGAATCCTCTCTCCGTTTAAACTCAATAAACTTCATTTGAGTTTGTCGACATAGAATCATAATGTTGGAAGAGACCTCTGAGATCGAGTCCAACCGTGCCTGTCTCCTGACCAAACTCTGTCCCTAAGGAACTCATGCACCCAAAAGCAAGATTTTTCACCAACATCACCTTGCAAACCTTGACTGCCTTACACAGATGGTTGCTAGACAACCGGCCTATGCACTAAGCTGTCACTGTAGGTACCACGCCATCTACGGCTTTGTCTTCTCTGCAAAATTAATTGAGATGTATTAACACAGATTTCCAGATAAAACAACTCCTTTGTACATTTGAAGAACTAATGTTCCAAAGTACCCTCAGTAAGTAAACGCGAAGCTAACACAGGCAACCAAAACATGAGCAAATGCTGCGTACAATACTCACATTTACCTCACCGGGTCCCTGAAAATACTTAATTTGCATCCAAATGACTTTTAATATGAAAGAAAAAACCTATTGATAAAATATAAATCTTAGATTTTAACCAAAATGTTTAATTGATAGTAAGTTTGAAGGTACGTACCCAGAAATCATTAACAAACTACGAATAGCACAATCTTGCTCTGTGCTCTTGCAAATTACTCACAAGGAGTGAGGTTCGTGTAAGCAGAGGAATTAAATAGTTCCTACTTTGAAAACAATTCCAAGAGCTGGATCTCATTCCCAAGGAGAACGATAACAAAGGAATCTTCAGTAGCTGAGAAATCTGTCCTATCCATTTTTTACTGCAATATGCTTTATGAATCATGAAATCATGTATTGATTTGGAGAGCAGTTGTTATGAAATCCATTGCTAAATTTAATAAGGTAATTCATTGGGTCCTACATTGCTTGCAGTAATAATTACACACTGCAAATCCAGAAACAACCTTCTGTTCACCTTTTCTTCTGGCTAACCTACTACCTTTTGGCATTTCCTGTTTGCCTGCGGTAGGTCTGTTCAGAGGCTACAAAGAAAACAAACCAGGAGAAGAAATGTGTACTCCTCACTTTATTTGCCTGAGCACAGTTCCCACAGTAAGTCATTTTTCTTCTTTACAAACATTTTAATGTAAAACCCTATTTCTCAAGGTCAATCATAATAAATTCATCATCTGGGTCCCAAGAAGACATACATGCAAAGACTTGTTTCACAGGCTGTCAAAACCAATTCATAAACAACTGAGTGAAAGGAAGCACTGACAAAATATTACAACACAAAAAAAATCACAAAATAGTTCTGTGAGGTTTTTTTTTTCCATTTAAGTTTTAAAAAGAAAATTCCTCAAGCAACGAGAAAAAAAACGTGAAAGAATTATTGTCAGGCATTTGCTTCCTGTGCATCATCTAAGGGTTAAAACTGTTAATTCAACTGCCTCAAAGTGTTAATTGTGTGTCACTGCTACAAAAATTAAGTCCTCAGAGGCATCGGACAGCCTGGCCAGCTTCACACAAAAAGTATCAGCAACTCCACACTTCACTATGACATCACTTCCATGATGATTAAAAAGATCAGGAATGGAGAACAACTGCATAACTCAAAATCTTCATTTCATATGTGCTCATATTTAGTACTGATGGTACTGTTGGGGAAATTCAAGTTTTGTCACTTTGTATTTTGGCTAAGACAGAATTACGTGTATAAATTTGCTAGACACGAAGCCCAAATTATTCTTTCCTACATAGCTGGAACCAAGCAAATCAGTACATAAAGCGTGACCAACAAGATGACATAAAGAACAACTTGAAAAGCTCATTTCTGATGACCACAGCCACCATACGTCCACCCACAAATGCCGATAGACAACTTGGTAGGTAGAGTTTTCAAAAATAATCAATGTTATCCAAAACATGGTCATATTTAAATAAAATAAAATTTCACATTTCTTTAGTTTGAAGATGATTAATAACCAGTTACCATGAGACAGCTGGTGGGTTTTCGCAGCTCAGGAAGCGACAATTCTTTTACTGGCACTATTTCATTTTTTCAGTCCAACATAGGGAAAACACGGAGTGACTCAGAGCCCCAGTAGCAGTAAGGGTGAGCATTCACCATCTCGACCTGTTTATTAGTGCTTTTCAGCAGAGCTCTCAAATATTACACAACTGTACATTAGTTCTTATCGATCAGCCTGCAAAAAGGTGGGTGGGCGTGGGGAGCGGGGGAGGAACATGGAAAAATGCTTTATGTTAACTTCTTTCATATTTTGCCATCTTAATTAAGCAATAAAGCAGCACTTCGGCAAAAAAAATCCTCAACAAACAAGTAAACTTATCAGTCCTGTTTCTAGGTAACTGCTCTCCTCATTTTGACTTCTTAATAGCAAGAAGAGAAACACAACCCATACAAAGATTACAAACCCTCCTATAAGAGCCCCTTCCCAGATGTTGGTGTACATGAAAGTTTAGCACAAAGACATTTTCTGCAGCTTATGCAACGATGACTCAAAATGTTACATCTCTATTAAACCAACTTTCTATTTAATGGGAAAAATCTATAGACTGACTTTGGAGGAAATATTTAAGACTGAATGTGGATGTGGCACAAAGAGAACCAGTTTCAATCTATTATCGAAAAAGTCTTGCCTTCTACATCTCCCATTTGATGCAAATACACAGATGATCTGGTACCTAATTAAGCTGTTGCTGTACACACCCCGTGTCTATCATACGCCTAAGTAGCAGAAAATTGTTAAAGGCTGAACTATTTACAACCTTTCTCTTTCCTGAAAGAAAACACTGCAGCCCTACCCAATTGTTTCGCCATGTCTATTGTTGGAGATTTCACAAGGAAGGCACGGGTTAGTGTGGAGAGCCGTTGTCCGTAAAGGGAGTAAGGTTACAGATCAACACGCAAACTTTAGCAGGATTTTCATGGTCACCAAGGAGGCAGTTTGGTCAACCCTTTATCAGTAAAGCTTTGCCTAAGGAATACAGCGATTTTCCAGTTTCAGGGAATTTTTCCCCTTGCCTGCCCCAATAGCTTCACTCTTCCTCAGAAATCTGGCCAGTGCTGCTGACTTGAATTTTAGACCTCTGCTAATTTACTTCTTAAAAATACTACGTCTGTCTTAATACTGCGCGTTTTGAAACACCGCCCATTCTGTGGCAATGTATGTGGAAAAAAAAAAAAAAAAAAAAAAGTAATTAAGACATTTTCAGGGCTTTCATGCACAGAACAGGACCAGAAATTTAATACTGGGACGGCAGCCTGTTTCAAAACTACATTCATACAGTCTCTGGCGATACGTAAACTTGTTGCCTCAGCCGTATACGTTTTCTTCTTCAAAGCAGATATCATTTTGTTCCCAGGTTTTTAACATCAAAGACAGTAGGCTGGAATAGTCCCTAGTGTAACTCACTGAGATTAGTCCTTGGTCTTATTCCCTGAGGAAAGTACTATTCCAAAATATACATTTAATTAATATCCTCTCTCTCGTCTATAGATTCCTACAGGACTTGTAAACTTCTTGTGGGACATGCTTTGCAATTAATGTAGGGTAATATAAAGGCTCCATCTATTCTGGTGCTTTATTAATGTTAGGAAATAATTTTAACATGTATGTTTAAAGATGTTTCCACAAGCACACGGAGAACGTGGAGCGCCCACTCAACAGGGGAGTTCTGCAAGTAACATCAAACGAAATCAAGGAAGTAGCTTTATAGTGTGTGACAGTGTATGGAAAAGTGATGGAAGAGAAGCAGCAATGCCTCAAAACAGATAAAACTGGGTTTTATTTGGCTTAAAATATGATTTTTAAGAAAGTATTTTGGACTCTAAAACCGAATTCTGATCCTGACTGTACGACCTTGGGAGAACCTGAAACACCTCAGCTCCTCCTATACTAAAAAATGTATAACTTACTCATCTCTATAAATCCTTATCCTTTATCTCTATAAATCTTTATCCTTTATCTCTATAAATCTTTATCCTTAGATGAAAGGTATTTTGCAATGTAAGTGCAAAATCTTGTTATTTATTAAAGAAGGCTTCTACCACAGCCTCTCACTTAATGTTTTTAGGGCCACCTTTTACCTTTAAATCTAGTAAGACAGTTATCGATCAACGACCACATCGCCTCTGTCAGAAATATAAAAGCAATATAAACGTGCCCGTGCCCGGCAATCACCCATCCTAAGCAATGACTTGCGGAGTTTTATCTATTTTTCCTATTGCACCCCCACTTTAATAGTTTCTAGCGGTCTTAAATGGATACACTTGCATCAGCCAATCCTAGTTCCTGTGGGTGGTACGCTGGTGCTACCGGTGAGGTGCTCTCAGCTTTATTTTACGAGCTACCCAGAGGTTATTGCACAGCTCAGTTCTCTCTTCCTCACATTCAAGTTTTTCAATGCACTGCAAACAGAGGTTCGAATTTCCAATCCGACACGTAGGACTAAAAAGTAAAATATTGTCGTAACCTATAAAATACTTAGAGTAGCCACCCTATTAAACTTTATAGGAATCTACATTATCCAGGGCAACATTGGACAATTCTTTCTTTCTGGAAAAAAAAAAGGGATTTACACTGATTTCAATCACATCAGATGGTTTCCTGCTGGGATTACTGTAGTTCTTAATACTGAACGCACTTTATTGCACACAATTAATACCTACCTACAAAAAGCAAGGCGTGAAAATATAGAATAAGAGTTCTTATTAGTAAGTAAGAGGATCCAGTTAAGAATCTATTTTTTTTTTAAGTGTATTGGTGGAAGAAATTTCCCAGTTATTACAGGTGCCAGTTCTTTGGTGTTGCTGGCAACAATTCCATCAGTTAACAAAATTAATCTTAAAACCCACACTTTGCCTGAATGAACCCTACCAACAAGCTGTTTAAGAACATCACTGCGCCTTGCAGATAGCAAAGGGGTGACTTCTTTAGAAATGATTTCATCTGGGAAAGAAGTAATAAAAAGCAGGATATTCAGTTAGAAAGTAACAATCTGCTTAGAGTAGGTTATATTTATCCAAGAGTTGATATATTTAATAAAAAAATGTAGATGAGCTAAGAATGAAATACACCATCCGCTGTTAAAATGTGAGAGTGATAAGAGGTTGATGACTGAAAAACGTTACATTAGCATTAGATAAACTGAACGAAGTACGTAAATTGTCGCAATAGGACAGGAGTAAACTGAACCATTGCATCCCAAATATCTGGACAGCTTTTTTTAATGTGGCAGTAAACTAGGACTAAGGAAGAACGCACATAAATGACTTTTCCATCCATCACCACAAAAATGTTACAAACAGTAACCAACTACACATTAAACATTTTAAATACTGGTCAAAAAAAAAAAAAAATTAGTTATCTATTTTCCCAAAGGATTTTTTGTTTATCCTCCAATATAGTTGTTTTTTCCACAGAATATTGTATATGACCACAGAGTCCCTTAGTGCCTTGCATCTAAGCCCTTTGGCCTACTTTTCAGAGAGCAGCTCAGTCAGCCTAAAAAACGAGTCTGAAATAAGACCAAAATAAAAAAGACACATTCGAAACACAAGAACTACAAGTTCTACTTGTCAACTACGTTTTAATAGATTTTACAAGTCTAATTCTGAAGTTGTGTAAGGACTAGCTGGCAGAAAAGCTAACTATAACTTATCAGGGAAAACAAAGAAATGTAAAGTATCTTGAGCGATTCTCAACAGCTGCATTTGAAAAGCAGAATCAGGACTGCAAGTGCATAAACTCTGATGAAGGCACTGATTTATTTTTAAGTAGGTTGTGCTTGGAAAATCATTATAAACCAAAACAAGGCAGAGCTCAGCAATGGAAAAGAAGCTAAAAGAAACCCATATGGGTTTTGTCTTTTCACAGTTTTCCCCAGACAAATTCTGCTGCTCTCACTGTTCTTTTCTGTGCCCTAAACTGGATTCCTCTCCATCTCTCGTATTCCTGCCACCACCAATATAGACCTCAGAGTTGATAGTCTCTCTCTTTCCTTTTCTTAGAGCTAATTATCCATCTGCTTGTCATTCAGATCCTTCCCAGAAGTCTTTTCCTCCAAGAAAGTTTCTTCCTTAACACTCCGTAGACACATGCCTTCTTGCATACATGCAGGACAAACTCAAGGAAAATCAGGTGTCTACGTGTACCTGTGAACTTGGATCAGAAAGATGAGGCTGGAAACCCAAGAGCTAACAACACAGTAGTAAATTGATTCTACATTTGGTTCTACAGCTTGAATGGCCAGTGTGCTAGAAGTTGAATTGGATTTGGGGGAGACATCCAGAAATACCTCTGCAGTGATCTCTAATTTAAGGGATGAAATACCCAAGAAGCCGATGCCTGGTTGTAGAACACAATCCTGGTCACTTGCCAACGTATCCTATGGACACAGCAAAACGTCTTCTAAGTAAAGGGTCCAAACCCCCAAAAACCTGTGTGTAGAGCCACTAAGGGCAGCCAGTAGGAAATACTGTACTTCACATGTGTTGGAATTTCATCCTTCTTCGGCAAAAGCACGACTGCCTACCAAGTGTCTTGACTTGGAGTGGATCAGAGGCACAAGTCTCCACTGAAGATGGGTGCCTTAATAAATAGGGTTGACTTTGTAAAACTGCGTTCTTGTGGGGTTTTAGTATATAACGCTGTCATGCCTGCTCTGAAACAGATGGTGTGGGCACGTTTTAATTGTACTCAGGGCATGTGACTGTTAATATTCAGGCACATCCCCAGTTACTCCATGAAAGGCAGTGAGAGTGAGGGCAACTTTTAGTTTGACATCCTTTGACACTTAAGGGATCTCTAAGGCTAAAGTAGAGTATGATTATTATTGTGATTTTTGTCCACTCTAAGTCCCATTTTAAACACTGAAACAGGTGTTTCAAATCTTGCCTTTAGAAACACAACACTGTGAAAGCAATCTCAGTTTGGTACAGCATCATGAAGACTGTGATCTAATAAACAGATAAACTACTGTACGTGTTCATTTAAAAATAAAGATCCAAGTTGTTCTTGAAAAGCAATTATTGTCAAATGTATAATTTCATGATTTTAGTAACAACGAAGCACTTCTATATGTTAAAAGAGATAAAGATACAATTACAAAAGAGATCATAAAATTCAGTTCCTAAAAAAAATGAATGCTGGCTCCATCATAGAATATAGACAGCACAATAAAAAGACTACAAGAAAAAATAATTAAAAATTCAACACAGGAAAACAACATCTTTCCTCGGTAAGAAATTCTCTGTGGGATCTCAGCTAACATTTATCTGTAACTGCAGTCCCCACCTTCACTCTTCATGGCATTGCCTACGTAAAACCAGCCAGCAATGGGCAAAGATGCAGCCCGGGGTAACCTGGTACGTAGTTTCAGAAAGGAACACGACTGAGAAAGACAACAGAGGAAACAGAATTCCAGCAAAAGAAGTTGAAGATACAGGGCTTTTTGTTGGTAACTCTCTTCAGCGCCTCAGGAGCAAACTCCTTTCTTGCCTCCTTGAATAACCGCAACAGACACGCACAAACAACGAGACTACAAACCCCTCAAAGTTTTGGCTCAGGACCATACGTACGGGCAATATAAAAGCACCGGGGTACGAGACGGGCAGACAGTAGGCGTTACGTGTTGGGAAGTGCCAAGCATGCAAGGTACTAAAAGACTAGAGTTCCTGCTGAAATAATTTGCAGGCACTCGGGATCGTGCCTCTGGTTGTGCACTGCCAGCTGTTACACAACACATTCCTGGAACGAGATCAGCGTAAATGAGAATGCTATGTTTAGTGAAGGACATAATGGGTTATGAATCAGGAGCACTGAAGACAAGAAGCTATTCTCTTTTTTAAAAAAGAACTATTTCCAACATGTATTAAACACACCAGTAAAACAGTGACTGCAACTTCAAAAATATCACTGCTACCATTTATTCCACTTAACATTCCACCTGTATGACCGAAAACAAAAATATGTGAATACAAATGGAAAGTAAAATTCTGCCACAGTTAAATATACCACACACAGAGACCTTTTCATGCAACATTATCAGCCAAAATGAGAAATGTCAAAAACCATAACGTCAGTGAAATCCACTAGTAAAATTAAATTTCATCAAGGTTCAAGCCAGAGGATACAGCAATAAAACCTTGGTAAAAAAAATCCTTGCACTGTGCTTCAGGAAAAAAAAACCAAACAACAAAAACCAACAAAAAAAGAGGGAGAAAAGTGAATACCATTTTTTTTTTTTTGAGTTCTTTTTGCAATTAACTGGAGAATCAAATTAAGGGGTTTAGTCATCTAACTACCTAGTAGGCAGGTGCAATCAAGTGGCTAGGTGACTAAATCTCAAAATACGGCTGTGCAATTAAACAGCAGGCATAAATTCGTCCCTCCGAAATTATAAGTTACCTTTCAAAAGCAACCCCTTAGGGGAAGAAGAAGAAACTAAAAAGAGTTCCTTATACTTTCTCCAAAGTCTTGCACAGTAACTGATCCATATGCTTCATCTTCTGTTCTGATTTTCTGTTAGCATGGAATTCGGAACAAACAAACAAAATCATTTCAAATGAAAAGGACGTGTGAGAGGTACCTTCGTGTGCTTTTTTCAATTCCCTTTAATCTACCATATACCTTTATAATTAGAAAGATCTGATCCAAGTGAGCCAAATTAATCCATAAATCCGATTAAAGCAAAACTCTAATTGAGGTTTCTACTCTTCTGTTCTGTGGATCAAGTTATTAAATTATTTTTACTTATACCAGCATAGACGAAACATGCTCTCCTTTAAAGCCAGCAGCTTTATAAACGCATGACTTTTATTTCAGGAGTCTCTGGACAAGTTCAAACACATGGAGCCATCCAACCTGACCGATGTGAAGGCAAAGCAAAAATAAACCAACCCGCTTAACTAGCCCCTAAATTTATGTAAAAAATATGAGGTTACATGGTGGGGCTAATTATCAAGTCAATTTGGTTGCTTCTTCTTTCATGGGTCTTGATGTAGGTCTGAGATGGTTCTTTAAGCTGGTGCCCATGCTAAGCCTGCGAATCAGATTTACAGCAGGCATGAAGATAGCTGGAAATAGTAAAGAGGAAACACATACAAAATGATTTTACGTAGACAGGATAATTTTATCAAGGTAACAGTACACGATAGACCCCCTCACGGTGTTTCACACATGTTAAACTAAACTGCAAGAGCACTTAGAGAAACCCTAGGTGTTGGCCTAGTCTCCGTTTCAAAACCAGATTTATATACTGTACCAAAACACAAAGAACTGCAAATCCATGGTACATCGTGTAAGAACAATCATCAATGTAGAAGAACAACCATCAATGTAGAAGAAGAACAACCATGAACGCTACAGTTCAAAATGGTTAAACCAGCCCACAGTAAGAGCACAGGTCTCTAGTGCTAGTGAAGGACTTGGGCTTCAAAATCGCAGAGGTCTTTTCCAACCTTATGATGTTATGAGACTGTGAAAAGTTGCTCTGTCTACACTGGATGGGAGAGGCGGGGAGCAGGCGCTTGTATTTCTGCATCTCCACAGACCAGTACAAGCTGAGCACTGAAAAGGATACCTTATTCTCTAGAAAGGAAAAGGACTCCAAGACTGGAGAATGAATGCAGAAAGCGGGAGCAGAAGGGAAATCACTTCAAAACAAAGCCGGAAAACCAGATCTGAAATACAGATCTTAAGGAATATCACACGACAGAGGGGTGCAGTTACTGGAAAAAGAAAACAGTTTTGACTAAATAGACTATGTTTTCTAGCTTGTCTTCTCGATAAAGTACTCAATTCAGGTCATGATATGTTACTTGACTATAAATATAAAATACTGAGGATCCAGAAGAGAAATGGTGAAATACAGGACATGATACATTATTTAAGTCATTGCACAATTGTCAGAAGGGTACTCCTTAAAGCAAATTAAATTTAACAGAGGTTCTTGTGCTGTCCACATTTATTGTATTACACTATCAGACAGCTCCTCTGAAAAATCCTTTGAACAAAAGGAAAAGAAAAGATTGGTAATTTAATTTTAGACCATTCCAGATTGATTTCTAGTCTATACTCAGATGTCTGGATTTCAGCCAGAATAAAAATTGTATTTTAGAGAAAATGAAGTAACACAGCCCATGAACAGTTTATTATCCTAAAGTTTAGCTGTTAGCTATAAATATTCCAAAATGTTAAAACTGCTGCTCAAGGGTATTTAAGTGTTGGCTTCACTTCAGGTTCATGATGGAGTCTTGACCTACTCCCCATTTGACGAACCCAACAAAATACTAAAGAGGTTAGGAGAAGCAGCTCTCCTAATACGACTGTTTTTCAGGCTTACAACCAATTTTACTCCGAGAAAGACCAAACAGAGTTGACACCGAAAGACCAGGGGGCATTTTCACGTAGCAAACTGAGGAACTACAGGGTTTCTTTTGGGGTTCACCCAGTTCTGTGAGGCAGCACGGGCTGTAAATAACGTGCCCCTGATAAAAGGAAATGTGTCCTCAGTAAGTGGCATAATCCATTTGTTTTGAGGGTAGCAGGAAAGTCAGTTTTAACACCCCTCCAGGAATCACATCCTATGCTGTTTAACATTTTGGAATTACTTCCCATTTTTCCCACTGAAATAGAATCAAAGTTTGAAACCAGCGTCTGCGCTAGGAAATACAAGCGATTTTTGCGTGCACCGTACGTTACTAAAGACCTGAACTTACCAAACAATTCTTTAACAAAGTCATCCAACCCCTCCCACTCAACGTGGTGAACTCGATTCGGTTCTCAAAGCCTAACTTGGCGAATTCTGTTATTGTCACTGATGTGTCCCTCGATCAGAAAACATCAGAAGACCTGCACTGACTGTAGTCAAACTTACCGAGTCATGAACTACTAACTTAATAATTCTTCACTGAAGTTAGAAATATGACGTGTTCAAGCATTAGGGACAACACGGTCACATGTGCTGCATTCACAGCCAGAGGCAATGAGAAGCAAGTCAAGAACCAAGGAGTGAGTGACAGGCCATCAGCTACGATAGTTGTGACAGGCACGTAGAGGTGAGGCCCCAAAAGGTGTTACTATTAAAACCAGAATGTGGTTTTCTCTGAATTAGGTATATGTTCACACCAGGGAACCGTGGCGCCAAGCATTCAAAAAACTGTTGAAGAGCTCTTAATATACAAATGTAAAATAGGAATTTTACCACCCCTATCAAGTGTCTGGTTTTAAGAGCTACAGCCAGCACCACCAAAACGTGTCCTGCTCCAGCACACCCATGTGAGGACAACTTTGAGCCACAACAGACTGCTGGGATCTGCGGTTCAAGTGTCTTCTGAAACACGTCAACTCTAGCACGAGAGTCCCACCTAACTGCACGGACACGGAAATCACACTCCACCTACAGGAAAGCTCTGAGCTCTAGAAACGTGACGTTGCATAACATTTTGAATATTTCACTCTAATAATGAAATGAAAATATTCCTAATACCAACTCTTGAAATGTTTCAGTACTATTCACAATATTATTTAAGATCATAGCTTCTGCCATTATACATCATTATACANTTGGATGAGGCACTTAGTGCCATGGTGTAGCTGACAAGTAGGAGTAGGTGTAGGTAGCAGGTGTAGGTGTTGGGCCATAGGTTGGACTCGATGATCTCAAAGGTCTCTTCCAACCTTACAATACTGTGATACTGTGATCATCCATATTACCAAAAATGTCCATTACAATTCAAGGCTCTAGCAATGCTCCGAAGTGGCTTCTAATGGCACTGATAATTTCCACAAAACGATATGGAAAACCTATTTGCAATTCCAGTAACGCTCTCCAACAAAGAGCACGTGGGAACGTGCTCCCTCATTTCAGGGTGTCAGCAGGTCTTTCAAGAAGAGTCAATGTTGCCACTCAAATCCCTCATTTTTCACGAGGTTGCAGAGTCAGCCCTCAGGGAGGAAGAACTGACAGTTCAGGTGCTCGCATACAATCTTCTATCTCAACATGAGTCCTTTTTCTCTTTTCTAAAGAAAGTTTAAGCCATTAGCTCATAATATGGATGGCTGCCTTCTGGAATTGGGAGGGGAGAAAGGGGCGCAAGACACTAAAATCACTTCTAAAAGAAGATATTTTGGAAAATAACCTCTAACACCTCCACAATGACATTTTTTTCCAACAAACAGTTCCTAAAGACGTAGAGCTAATCTCCCCTTGGTGGCCAATGTTGACAAGCTATAAAGGGAGTCTTGGCATTTTGTGGAACCTGGAAAAAAACACTTGGAAAACTATTTTACAGCCTCATCCTGGATTTAACTAACACTCATCTGATGCATCAAACAATTATATTGCATTAACGTTAAGATTCTGAACAAGTTGGTGAAACAGTGTGAGGACAGATGTAACCTTTATTTTATGTAGCCTTGACTTTTATAAATAACATGAGCCACACAATTCCAATCCCCAAGTTTCTGCATTGGAAAAACTCCTCCTTGGAGGCTTAATGAGTTTTTGGGATTTCCTAAAACTTTCTGTGCTGGTTTTGCTGGTTTTCAGCAGTACTGGAAGTCTTACAGTGGAGTGCTTGGACCAGTTTTGTGCTATTAAACTTCTTACTTTCAATTACCTCTTTATATAAAATGGATGGTACAAGTCAAGAGCGTCTGTATTCTCCCCTGTCAACCTTGGTGTCCAAGGTTATGGGTGACTGACCAGGATTCAATAATACACCTGGCAGCCACCACTAAGTCCTTCTTGGCTGGGAAAGCCGAGCGGGCATTCAAATAATTCTTTGATGAGTTGTCTCTGTCTTGGTTTTTTTTTTTTAATACCACCTAATTAGAAACCAGAACAGTATTAGTTGGGGTTTTTTTATTTATCAAAGAATGCCAAGGCTATCTAGGAGCCATTAACACCCAACACAAATACACATAAAGAATCATTAGAAGAAAGTAAATTTTATCCACACAATTCTATAATGTAAAGAAAGTAGCACAGGTATCTGTGCACCATCTCGGTAGCCAACAAAGAGCTGACAAAAGGAGTGACGCCAGGAACAAAAGGCTAATCCAAGCAACACATGAAATTCAAAGCTATCCATGTTCTGAACAAAATGATGATTTTCCAGTTAAACCAAAAACTCGGTATAAAGGTTGGTGTAGAAGAACTGGAGAGACAGTAAAGCGTTAGGAGGGAAAACAGATGTGTTGAGAAACAAGGTTTACTGTGTACTCAATGGAAAGATCTCACCACAGATTTGGAGAAAACAAGTCAACAGTTCATAGCTCCCAAACCCAGAGTGCTGGGTGTATTTGCAGTGTGCACTTCAGATGGCAACGCTCGATATGATGGAGAAAACAACTGGTGTGAGGAAACAAAAATGACCCAAGAAATTTTACAAACGCTAGCAAGGAAAACAGAGCATTAAACTTCACCTTCAGACAGAAAAAGTAAGCAGCTGCAAATAACCGAAAATTCAGGCTGGTTTCTGTCCTGCCCATCTTTACTGGCAGAGGACAAGCGAGTGGATGAATAGTAGTGCCTGACAATCTCCTACTCATCTCAAGCTCATGCAAAACAGCTACAAAAGAAATACAAAACCCAACATTTAGTCATATAAAAAGCTTTTATATTTCTTTCCTTGATTTGTTCCACTATGCTATAGTTCCCCCTGCCCTGCATACAAGATCTATTTAGAATTTTTAACAACGCGGTTAGGGTTGATTTTTGTTTTGTTGTATATTCAGCATGTCCTATCTCCTATGTGCTTCTTATCTTCTACTACCCATCACCAGTTCTCATCACCAGAACTTGCTAAAAATAAGGAAAGGCTTTTTGAAAGATTCCAAAAAGGTCTTAGCAGGAACACGAGTACGTTGTTATGCCTTGTCTCATTCTTTACTGTTCCCTTAACAACAGCAACCTTTTGCTAATGATTTTAAGTGTGCTTTTGAATTTTCAAATCATAAAAGTGCTTTAAACAAACAATTTGTCCATTAAAGCCATTGAATTTGAAGGAAAAAAGTTCATGACTTGTTCATTTCATGCCTTTTTTTCTGTGATCTCACAGCAATTTCTGAGACAGCCCATGAAGCAGACTGGAAGGTCCCCCTCAGTTCTTTGTTTCATCGGCACTCTTGAAACCAACTGGAATTACTCAGAGATTCTTTTAACCTTTGAAAGGAAACATTCTGTAAAACACTACCACAACCACTGGTATAGGGCAAACACACCTACGCTGATGTCTTTACTCACTGCAGTGGATAATACACATTATAATATACTTCAACCTGCAAATATTGGAACATAAATAAGACTTGCTCTGTGCTCGTGCGTTATATTATATTTTGTGGGAGATGCATATGCAAGCTCCTGCTAAAAGAGAAACTGCCCTTCATTTGGTATTGACTTAATGAAGGAATTCTCACATTAATCTCTTAAGCTGTACTGCTCTTTAGAAAAACAGACTCTGTGGAAAAGAAAACCTCCATAAATCTCCTCAGCTCTCTCCAGAAAAAGAGGCTTTTTGTAGCCCAGCAATTTTCTTTGCACCTTTTCTTGTGGAAACAATTAGCTTTGGCAATTTTAAAGCATTAGGTGGGCGCAGCTGCAGGCTCCAGGTATCTTTCCTATTGTATAGCCACGTCCACACAGAAAGAAACGAGGATCTCGTCTCATAGGACTACAATGCATCGGTGGGAAATACATAAGAGAGCTACTAATAAGCTCAGGTCTTGAAGGAGCTTTCACTCACCAGAGGCCACTACACATTTCAGCACTTTTGCAAGATTTGTTCCTAATCCAAGGCTCTTCGTTAGCCCAAGGACAAACTACTGTGTCACAACTCACCTTTCAAAATGCTTCGAACTGAACTCCGACCGTCAGCAGCACATTTCCCCGCTCAGACAAGCCCCATTAACTGGTCCTTCAATGATTTTCAAACAATAAGTCTGAAGGCAGACCTGTTGTTTTTATTTTTGTCATGGGATTTAATAACTAAAATTCAAACAGAAGTTCAGGTTCAAAACTGTGGCCACGGACAGCTGAAAAGTCTGCATTGCCAACGATACTGATTCGTTCAACTGATTGTTTTGAAAGCTCTTTATGGGCATGAAAACCTTTTTCAAGCATCACGTCCCTTTTTCCAAAGTGATCTTTAGCTGAATTTACACATTTCTTTTTTGTTTAATCTCATGTACAATACAGGTAGTATTAAAATTGTTTCTGTCCTATTATACTGTCTAACCTGAAAAAATTCATGGCTTGGCTACGTGCACTGAAAATATTTTTGCTGAAATTGGCAAGAATATCAGTATCCAAATGATTCCCAATGTAGAAAACTATGATAATTACAATAACAGTAGTAAGGCCATCTGTATCTTACATCTGTGTCTTATCTGTATCAAAATTTAGTGCGGTTATTAGTATAATACATAAATAACAGAAGTCTGACCTACAGCAAACAGAAATCTTTCATAGACCTGTTTTGGAGATTTTACAGCATATTTATACACCCTTCAAAGCAAATTCAAGGATATGGCTCTGCTCATTTGTGTAGGTAAAAGAGAATATTAAGAATAGCATGGTACAAAAATAAGAAGACTCAGCGGGTAGCTAGCAACAATTTATATTCAAAAGGTCTTTATCTTCTCATCGTGTACAAAGCCAAGTATTCAAGAATATTTCTTTCTAAAATTAAACAAATTAAACCCTATTCAAAGCTTCATCTTCTACGACATCCCTTTGTGATGAGCATCTCATAGATGGCAGTTTCACGCAGTTGTGTATTCACATTAATCGCGATTCATAAGAAAAACCAAGCACATGGCTAAATTTAAATGTGTCACTAGGCTTTCAAGAAAAACGGTTGCAATCTTGTTGACTAACAAGAGCTGTTTACACAAGGTTGTGTAACTTAGCACCTTCGTGGGCTGGAATCATATGATAGATCCCAAACTTTTCAAGGCATAATAAGGGCAGCAATATTTAACGAGAAGGGTAAAGTTGAAAGATCCACTTCAACGGCGCCTACAACATCTACATGGACATTGTCATACAGTGCCGTAGAGAAAGTAGCAAAATAAATACAATACACTAAATAAAAATTGCAGGAGAAGATGTGCAGCTGTGCAATGTCTGGGTGCAACTTTCGAGAGGGGGGTTGAAAATTTGCCTCGGAACATCTTGATTTATTGGAGTTCATAGCTCAACCTCACGGTCATTTATGTACAGCTGCCTGTGTATTTAATCAAAAATAATAAGCCCAGATGCTTCAAATTAAAAACAGTTAAAAAATCTATTTCAATACATAGATATAAATGCTGAGACAGTTTTTGGTCTTAGCTGCTATAATATTAAACTATGAAAGTTTATTTACTTTACTAAATACAATCATACAAGATGAGAGCTTTGAAATTTAATCTTCAAGTCATCTAAATATTTGCAAGACACCAAAATACAAAGAATTTAACTAAAAACAGTGGCAGCACAGTAGCGAATGCGCATGCCAAACCTTTGGTCTCATAAATAGCTTCTCAGAAATATTTGTATTTAAATGCAAATAGTGGGTCATACTCTCTGTCACCCTCTCAGTAAGAGACAACGATTATTCTGAATTATCATGGCAAAGTCAGGTAAATATTTGCCTTAAATTTTTAAGACTCTCTTCATTCAGATAGACAATTTACAGGACAGGTTTACAGGATCTTTGGTGAAAAATTCTGCCAGGAAAATCAAGTCTTACAAGTTGTGAAAACTCCTACAGCTACATGACACGACACTTGACAAATCTGGCTCCCAGTGCTGTAAAATCCTGAACAACTAAGCAAACTACAAAGTAATTGGCACCACTGTTCCACCAAAAAACACCCAATGAACCTACAACCTAAAAGACAAAGATTTATTTCTCAGCCCAATCATCCTTTGATTCATACTAACTCTTCATCTGATTTTTCCACCCACTCAGAGGAATTACCCGTGATTTACCAACATAAAACTCTTAAAACTCATAAAATTCAGAAAAGAGCAACCAGATTCTTTCGGCCTAAAATTTTCAGTAGGAATACTGGTTAGAAAAACATGTTTTAGGAAATTCTCTTTCATAGTAAGCAGCGTGCAGCAGTAGCACATGCAGAATACAGAATACTCGCTTTAAGGGCTGATAAATACACATCAACTAAAGCTTCATCCTAAAGCTCATCACTAGCACAGCTGAACTGCGCAGAGAAGAGGTTGTTTAAGGTTGTTGACCATATCCCTTAAAAATGTCTCTAAAAAGCCAGCATGTACAAGAACTTCCTTATACTTATTTGCTACTACAAACCACATTTTGTACTCATTTCATCAGAAATATTTAAGGACAAGGAAGAACTTGAGAAGGGGGGTTCTGCAAACCTCTGTTAATTGCTACCTTCGAGAACACGAGAAAACTTCTGCTTGAAATCAAACCATCCACTCAAGTAGACTGCAATTCTAGTAAGAAATTCATAACTTGTAAAGAAGAAAACGGAAGACAGCAGGAACAGCATAACAAAGAGAAGGGAAGCCCACAGGACACACACAAAAGAGTCAACAATGACTGTGTTTGTACCTGTGATTGCCGCAGAGGTCGGTACCTGCGCTGCTACCCAACTGTGAGCTCATGGAAAAAGTAATGATGTAACAACACAGTCTTCAAAGTGGACTCAACTTCAAACTGCATTCAAACTCTCTACCAGGCTTGTGCAGCCGATGAAATCTGTGCTGCTCTGTTCTCACTCTAACCAAAACACCAAGATCAAAGTCAGCAGGTAAAGATTTATCATGCTAACATTACGCCTCCAAATACAAGGCACGCAGACGCGGTGCCTTGAGAGGGGAAGCAGGAAGAATTATTTTCCAGAGAGAAATGTTCAAGGGAGTACTTTTGTACCCACTCAAAGCAAAAGCTGTTGGCAAGAAACTACTCCTACAACTGCAAT
This sequence comes from Geococcyx californianus, assembly GCA_013389885.1. Classification (NCBI taxonomy): domain Eukaryota; kingdom Metazoa; phylum Chordata; class Aves; order Cuculiformes; family Neomorphidae; genus Geococcyx; species Geococcyx californianus. Next base: position 16,928 of record VWPV01032673.1, on the reverse strand, counting down.
AATATCATTAACCTCCAAAGACCACGAACTCGATGCCATTCTTTACTGTGGAATCACAACTTACTTGAATTAGAAAAAATATGAATAAGAAAAAACTCAGTGTGAACTGTTTCAGCGACAAATAGAAAACACCAGAGAGTCATTCATTTCCCCTCCAAAGAGACTCTATGATTGGGTCGGAATCATTCATTCTCTCCTTGTACAGACACGCTGTCCCAAGTAATATTCCAAATAAAACTAAAAGCCTCATTGACATGCGTAGCAGCTGCCTGGAAGGTCTCAATATAATATCTTGTATGAAATAACTTGCAAGTCTGTGGCAAGATGCAACCCTACAGCACTCTTTCTCATAGCAAAGCACAGTCTTCCAGGTCTTAGTCCCTCCTTTCCCTCCCAGTTCTTTGCACAACACGCTTAAGGCAGTGACCTCTTTCCTCGGTCTATGTCTACTCAAGAAATTCAAAAGGCTTTTAAACATTCTCATCTCATGTCCAGAGAGCATAATCGCACATAACGCGGTGAACTAAGTCAGCTCAGTACACTACACACCACATCTCACGGGAGACCTTATTGCCCTCTACAACTGCCTGAAGGGAGGCTGTAGTCAGGCAGGGGTTGGTCTCTTCTCTCAGGTGACTGGCGACACAACGAGAGGACACGGTCTCAAGCTTCACCAGGGGAGGTTTAGGCTTGACATTAGGAAGAAGTTCTCACTGAGAGGGTGATTGGCCATTGGAATGCGCTGCCCGGGGAGGTGGTGGAGTCACCGTCTCTGGAGGTGTTTAAGGAGAGATTGGATGAGGCTCTCAGTGCCGTGGTGTAGTTGACGAGTAGGAGTAGGTGTAGGTGTTGGGTCATTGGTTGGACTCGATAATCTCAGAGGTCTTTTCCAACCTTATGATACTGTGATACTGTGTGATCTCACTAGCAAGAAATTAGCAAACTCAGATATGAAGTTTCATGTAAATTAACTGCTGAGTGTTTATTTTGCGTTCTGGTAAATTCTACAGCCAGGGTTCAGTCACCTACTATCTATCAGAGGTGGACTGCCTGCAATAATGGAGTTAACCAGCTCAAGACTAACTGAGTATCAGCTATGCCAGCAGCAATCACAGCAGTAATGATGCAGACATAGGGAGCTCATGGAGTCTGGCACACAATTCAAGTCTCCTCTTGATCTTTGAGGCTTCCTCCTTTGCTAATCATCCGTCTACGTTCCAGCGCTTCTCTTCATCAGGTTTATACAGACAAGCAAGATAACTCTGAGCAAGGGTGTCAAAATACAGCACACCTCTGAGAGGACCTGCTTCTTCCTTTCTAAGAGAGGCACAGCCACTGCGTCCTGCTGGGACCTTTGCGATTCACGTCTTTCCAGTAGATAAGACGCTTGGTTGGCTTTGGTTTTCTATGTCTACAATTGCACTTTTGAGAAGTGCCTGAGTTTTGCCCTAGTCCAGCACACCGTAACAAGTGGGAGAAATCAGAGCTTACTCTTTGTTCTGACATAAATACACAGGCATTCCCACTACTCTCTTTTTATATAGAATTGAACCTGTACAAAATTCTGTTGCTAAGATCTGGTCCAGCACCAGATGGAGCAAGTACATAACCACACCACTGACGCCATTTCAAGGGATGGTGTCCATTCCTTTCAACTGAAGTTCTCCCATGACCTACAGAATCCTTCAAAATATTTTATTCCCTTGATTTTGAACTTCCTCTGTGAATACAGTCTGCCACCAGACACTTTCAAGTTTCCCAGCCATTGCGCACGTGTTCACAATAAAACACAGCTGGAGACCCTCATTTTTCTCTTCAATTTTCGGTGTTGTAGCCTTAATCCATTTTCACCTATTTAAAGCTCTATCATTAAATTATGGGGCTTTTTTGGTAAAGAACATGAAGAAGCTTAGGCATGGCTCATCAGTCCAGCTGACACAGTCCAATGAAAAATATTAACCAAACACAGCAACCTCTCTAAAGCCCGTACAATTCTGTCTTGCCATTAAACAAGAGATGTGGATAAGAAAAGCCATCTACAAGTCAAAACGTCTCCATTTATAATCAAAATCTTGAACTCCCTCAGAAAATGAAGGAAAATACATGAAGAAAAATAATTTTTACTCTACTTTGTCCCTTTTTTTCCCCTTATTGACTGGACAAAGTTAAATAAAACGCGAACTCATAAAAACACAACAAATACTTCTTTGAGGGCTCATTGTAATCGCCATGGTCTTGCTGCAGTCTCTGGTGCCTGGAGAAGAACTCAGGCCAAAAATATCATGTACAGAAAAACATTGCAATGCTGTGATTTCATGCCTAGTGTTACCTTATGGTTTAAGTAGCTCCCTTGGCTCTTACACTTGTAGCAATTAGAATTTCCAGACAGCTCAGTGGCAGATATTCTAGGTGCTCCCTATATTGCAGCACTAATGGCAGATGGCAGTCAGGTCCTAAAGTGAATGAATTAAATTCACTGGTACAACACCCAGCTGTAAACCTAAGGACTTTTTTTAGAGCTTTCTGAGTTTTCGTTCTGCCCTTTATAGTCACCAAGCAACAACGGCCAGCTTGATGGTAAGTCTCAAATTTTACCATGGGTAAGACTTACAGTAGGATACACAGGTATCTACGCCGCCGTTTCTGGATCTCATGAGTATAGTTCTACACTTTTCCTCTCGCGCCGGTCTTCCCAGCAGTAGGGTTATTTAAACATTTCAGAACACTATCTACTGAAGAACAAATACGCGCTTGATCAGAAGAATGGAGCGTCAGACAAAGAAGAGGGATTTCCTGCCATATGTCCTTGATCAGTCTTGTTGCCTGAAGTTGGGATTTTATCAGGATTGTATCCTACATCAGAGAGATGATGCACTTCACCATTACCAGGAGAGTATTTAATATATCCAGGTGACAAAGGTTAAACTAGACATATGTTAACATCGACAGCTTTGCTTCTTATAACTTGAAGCGCATGAGGACTGCAAGAAATTAGCACTCTATAACTAAAGTCAGAGCTATAGGCCATCAGTGAATTTTGCAGGTCATTTCTGTGACAGGAACTGATTTTGGACTTCGAAGTTACACTGTGGCATTATTACACATTGCTTTATTACCTATCCTTCTTCCCCGCCCAGTATTAAAACTTTGCTGACGTCAATTCTACTGTTGCAATTAACTACGTATTCCAACCCCCTGCCTGTCTCTGCAACAGTTAGCTGAGCAAACACAAGCAGCTGAAATGAATTTTAAATGAACAATCAACTGGGGTTGGCAGATGTGTAAGACTTTCCTGTCTGACTATCACTGTTTGCGACCTCTAAGCTGCTCTTAACTTCAATGTCCATCTACAACGAACACATCTGACTTGCATTCAAATGCATTTAAAAATAAACACTACAGGACAAAAATCAAACAATGAAGGGGGAAAGTCGAGTAAAGGTACAAGAGAGTAAACAAAACGGGAAGCAGCTGCAGTCAAAGCCTGAGAGCTTACCAGGCACTTTATTAAACTGCAATGCACTACTTCACAACGCCGCTTTTAAAATATGTTAACACTATATCACAGTTCCCGGCAGCGTGAAGTCTTTCCAGAAAATGTGTCATCACTGTATGCAGTATATTTTATAGCCAATATAATTTCATTTGATTATATCCAATAATATTTTTCTGAAATTCGAGGAAGCCTCCCCACAAAAGATAAGTAATGGCCGTGTTTTAATCAGCTGGCACAAAGTCTAACCACTATACTGCGGACAAAAAAAAAAAAAGCTTTTATTACACCAAAATGTCCTCAGTTTCATCTTGCCTTTGGGGAAGAGTATGTGAATAAAACCTGCAAGAATCTCACTCAAGCATTACGCAGCACGAACCTTTAAATTGTGAACTTACCTAACCCCCAAACCAATCTCTACAGTTTAATTAATCCTGATAGAAGCTGAATAAACTCAGAATCCTACACATTGTGTTATTACTGCAAGAAAAAAAAAAATATCATGAAAATGACACTAACGAAGCCTGAAATACATGTAATTTGTTTCACGTGTCCAAAAGCATTGTGAAAAGACACCTCTAAGTAAAACAATATAATTTTCCATTCTTACCGGGCTTGGATTTCTGCTTCGCGGTTTTCCCGTGACTGGGCAATGTTGGGGTTGAGCCCGGTATAACCATTCTTTCCTCTAAATCAGACTCTGGGATGGTAGTACAGCCACCTAATCGAAAATAGAAGCGCCTTAATGTGGTGTTTATGTAACAAAACAAATTCACCAGTGCACAATTAAGGAAAAGAGGTGATAAATTAGCTGACAGAAACACATAAAACTGAAACAGTCTTTACTTTCACTTCACAGAAATGTTTGTTAAAGAAAACCATTACCACTGTTTAGAAGGCTGATTATGCCTTAATGACTTCTCTCCACTAATTATGCTGGTTTGGAAAAGGTTTGAATGCACCGAAGACCAAAGAATATGTAAAAGTGGTCACAAAAGATGGAAATAACGTGATCTGTGTTAAAGATCCGATCACCGGGAGCTAGTTTTGTAATAAAAGTAATTAAGTGTGAATGAAAAAACTTCACAAAGTCAACAAACCTCTTGAAGATTGCTAGTTCACTACAGAGAACGACACGACATTATTTTATGGATGGGCTACTAAATATAGTATTTTCATTACTTTTGCTAAAAAACATAGAAACATTTTCATTGTCCAATAGCACGCTGCGCTGGCGATGCCTCAAATGATTGTAGGACGCACGGCATAAGAGATTCTTTGTATTTTCCAGAATTGCTTTCGGAGTAGTTCGTTAGAGAGTACAATGACTTTCTCTTTGAACATGTTTAAATGTCCACGTTTAAAATCCGAAGAGGCAGATGGTCTAGCGGTATGACCACCTGAAGACAGCCGCAGCAGCCCGCAGTGAAACAAGATGATGTAAATTTATTTCCAAACAGCTGTGATGAGGACATTGGAGGATGTGTAAGTATTCCACAGCAAAAACAGGGCCTCACAGAAAGCACATTGCCAACAACATAATGCACAGCTGAGCTGCATTTCTGTCTCACAGCCCTCCCAGGATCACTATTACTGAGCAAACAAATCCATGTATTTATCTGTTGTGTTCTGAAAGCACATCAGCTCCCAACGGAGCGCACAGACTTTTCACCTTTATGTTGGAGTTGTTCTATTTTGAAAATAAATGTTGTTGCTCCTAAGCCCCATAAGCAGCGTATCCAACTCGCAGTAACATGAGCTCTCCTTACAAACTCAACAAGCAAAGTAGTTATAAATGAGGTTGCACCCCCAAGTAGGAAAGCTGCAGTTCCCCCAGAAGTTCTAGAAACACTGGCAAAGTAATGCTGCCGTCCTGCAGAAATGTGCCACGCCGTCTAGCGGGGGTGAAGCATGGCAGCTCCAGTGAATCCTGTGAAAACACTAATTCCTACCAGATGAAGAACTGATAAAGCATCCTTTGTTCCTTAGGAAAAGGAAAGATACAAGGGGTCCAGATACACCCTGACAAAAAGTATAAGATGCATCATGGATTCCCGTTTGATTTACAGCAAGCGATTTTTTGCCAGCTGAAAGGAAAGTTAAGGGCAAACATGTCAGCAGTGTGCAGACTTGTGACCCACGACAGCTTCAGATATCACAGCATCACAGTATCATAAAGTTGGAAAAAACCTCTGAGATCATCGAGTCCAACCCATAACCCAACACCTACACCTACTCCTACTCGTCAACTACACCATGGCACTAAGTGCCTCATCCAAATTCTCTTTGAACACCTCCAGGGATGGTGACTCCACCACCTCCCTAGGCAGAGCATTCCAGTGACCAATCACCCTATCAGTGAAGAACTTCTTCCTAATGTCAAGCCTAAACCTCCCCTGGCAAAGCTTGAGACCGTGTCCCCTCGTTCTGTCACCGGTCGCTTGAGAGAAAAGACCAACCCCTTGCTATGAGACCAAAGGAGAAAATGGGAAATTAGAAAAATATCTTCATATTAAAAATACTGGGGCAATGTCTGACATTGAACTAATTATAAATGTACCTACACCCTAAATGGAAATAAATATAAGTAAACTAATACTTCTGTTCCCATTTGCAAATTGTGACTAAACTGTAAACTGTGAGATTTGATGAAATGGAAACCACTGCTTTAAAAGTCAATTTCGATATTTTTCAGTCCCATTCTTCAGATAAAATCTACCCTATTAAACAGTAATCTGTAAATGCAGGAGACAAAAGTAAGGTTTCTTGCACAAAAGCACCATTAAGAATGGCATCCTACATTTCAAAAGGTTTTATAACATTAATAGCATGAGTGAAAACTGACCGAGCCAATTACCGTCTACTGAATTCTTACATGGAAATAAAACAACTTCCACAATGTCCATTCTGAAATCTGAAATTCTGTAACTTACATAGCCTTGAGAATTGATGGCTTTCGATGCCAAAATACTTCATTAGTCATAAACGCTGATGGTAACTGAATAGGAATCAGAAAAGTTCTATTTGCCCTTAGGTACAACTCACTATTTGCTGAAAGGAAAGAAGACTTCCTGCTCTTGATTTTGACGCGAGAGATTTGGTAGGATTTACGTGTCATCTGATACCATCAGAAGGTATAAAATCAAAAGTGAAATTCACTCCTTCCATCACTTCATTTTCTTTATAGAGAACAGCAAGGCCTGAAACGTTACCTGTGACAATTTTACATGGAAAAAATGCAGGCAGAATACACAGAGCAATCGTATCACCGCTGATATTAAAAGTACTAATTATTCCTTCTACAAGAATACTCGTAACTGTTCCCTACGAACTGTTCCTTAAATAACTGTTGTTTCATGAGGGCAATTCCATGTGCTGAGAGCACTGTTCTCAGTGGCACCCGATTTCACCAGGACTCTTATGCCGATAATTATAAAAATTATATAAATAATATAAATTATATAAATGACTGACCAGACAAGAAAATAATATAACAGTGATATTTTTACTCTTACACGATGGAGGTCTTTGTGCCCCTACATTTCTATATTAAAGTACTGAAGGAACTACTGGAATTTCTTGACCTGTGTCCCTTGGCTTGTTCAGACGCCTCGGGTTGTGTAGGATGACTGGACCCTCATCTACACATACGCCTGCATCGACATAAGTGGTGTCCGCTTCTTCCAGTGGAACTAAGGGCAAATTCTGTTTTCTTGCAGAGGTGCCCACCCTCAAGAGAACAATGAATACCCGTGACAACATGCTTTGGTTCCCCACAGGAAGAGCGGAGTGCAGACCACACTAAGACAATTATCACATCGACAGAACTGTAAGTTCAAAGCAAATTGCAAACTTTCACTGGAGTAAAAACCAAACTGGGTAAGGCACAAATACACATCACTGAATATAATATTTAAACGACTATAGTAAACCAGGATTTTGCAATTTCAAAACATTTTACAGCTCAGAAGTACAGCTGTCTTACAAGAAAGAGAATTCCTTCCTGCCAGGACTCTCAACTTTTTCATTTAATAATGCAGGGGTTCTACTGATGGTGTCTACTCTCACTTCCCTGGTCAGAGACTAACAGAACCTTAAGTAAAAAAAACTCTTTGAATTCCTCTGTATACATTTCAAAAAGTATCCACTGCATGTCCATTGTAACAAGCATTTTCAATTTCTATGCAGCTGGAATGCAAAAAGAAATCACAGTGGCAGAATAAATTCACATTCATTCATAATTAAGTGAATGGTACAAATCAGAAGAGTGAAAAATTTAAGGGAAAAAAGGGGGAGAGAGAGGCAGGAATAGTAGTACATAAATCTACACGCTGGAAACCATCCAAGTTGAGAAGTTCTCCAGATGTCAGTCTGTAAATAGTGCTTCATAAAATGAATTTCTCCATTAATTGTTGGCAGGAATATCATCTAGAATATGTTATTACATTTGACCCACTCTTTCCCCCTTTTCCATGTAGCTAAATTCTTGCCTGACATCACAGATCTTTTATCAGTTGTGATAAATCCAAGAAAGCAAGCTTTGGTCAGCAAAACCATTGATAGGATACAAGACGCAGAAAAATTACGCTCAAGCTAAGTGTGAACTTTGTTCACTAAAGGAAATGAGACTTCTCTTGTTTATTTTCACTACATCTGTTTTTTTAACACATTTGGTTCTTAACTTGGAAAAAGACACCCACACCCAAAGGAAACACAAACATTTAATACATATTGAACAAAAATTAAGTACTGACAGTTTTCCTACAGGTTCCTATCACCGTGTTTTTACACATTTTAACGTGGCTCTAGAAGTTGAAAAACAGGAAAACAGAAGTAGTATACATGTGAAAAATGAAAAGGCACTTTGAGGGAAAGACTATTTGGGTTTCCTCTTTCTCTTCCACTCAATCACAATCTTAACTACGCATGAAGTTTCCATTTTCCTCCAAAATTAACATTTACAGGAGTCCACAGAAAGAAAAAAAAAAAAAAGAACTTCCTGAGCAGTCTTTGGCAGCCAGAGACTCCAAACGCTGTGCAAATAGCAGGGTTTGCCATCCACGTGGATACCTTTATACAATGGATGTAACCTCAACAACAAAATTAATTCATGGAGATTCCAAAACTATATGCAAAACCAGGCTCACTTGGGCTTTCCATTATTTTTAGGAAAGCGTATACTAAAAATGCAGTCTAAGGCATTAGAGTTTATTCTCTCTAAAACGGAGACAATCGATTACTTCCACTGATTCTGCAAGCGCCATTTATTCATATCCTGTAAATTTCATTAGTAACTGCCCATCAGAAAATTGTTTGCCCGTTGAAGCAAACACTGCATGAATGCTTTGTAGATAGATGTTGCTATTGCTGCTTCCTAAAAGGAAAACAAATAATACAAAGTGTAAAGAAAACAATACGTATTTGAGCGTATGATGAGGTCCAGGGAACATTTATTCACATACCAGGTCTGGATTAGAATATATATTTGAATACATATGTTCCAGGAGTGCAAACATCTTCCTATTGCAGTAGAAAACAGTCCAAATTTAGCTCACAGTAAGATGTAGAGTCACTAATTAATCACTTCTATTGATTGATTATAGACATTCCCTTTCTGAATGATCCAGAACTAAAAGATAAATTGGAACAGACATTGCCTAGCAAATGATTTGACTAAATAGAGTTACTGAAATCCAGATTTAGTTTCCGTATGTAGTCAAATAGCCTGCAGGTATAATATATTCCGCTGGCACCAGGCTTAATGCTTTTTTATTGATCTGCTCAGAGCTTAAGTGCACACATAAAGATATGGATTGTTAAACAATTCTTGTTATCTATCACTGATTATGGAAATATAAAACATCTTGCAGCAGCAGCTGCACTTTCTCTAACATGAAATGCTACTTATAGCACACTGTTCATTTTATCCTGCGAGCCCTCTTAACACTTGTGGTATTTTCTATGCACCAGCTAAATGGCTGAATTTTTTTAAGCGCCAATCATGCAACAGATCTTCTCTGTTCCAGCCTATGGTGTAAGCAATAACCTATCATTAGATTCTTTATACTTAAGTTGCATCAAATATAACGTACAATTATAACTGTAATTAAAAAGGTACATTCAAATTCTTTGTATTTCTTGTCTTCCCCAAGACATCCTTAGTCTCTCCTCTGTTTAAGATTTCAATCAAAAACACCCCAAACTACCAGGGAAAAGATAATATTTCAAGTTCACGTTTTGTGGTTATTACTAAAGTCAGCCTTTGCAAAGGGTTTGGTACAGCTATTAATACCACACGCTAAGTGTTTCCCACTTGGGAATAGGAATTAATAGAAATGAATCAATGTAATTTTCATATTTCCTTTAACCTTTTATCTCTGTACTTGTCACGAAGACAAGAGAATACCAGTTATCATTGCTCCAAAGTTACGGGAAAAAACAAGGAATTTACAGTCCTCCAAATTTGTTTTCCTCCCAGAAGATAACTGAGTATTTGTGGTTTCCTTTCTATTAACCCCACATCTGCCATGAGCTACAACACATCTCTGTACCTTCCTTTTTCTTCAGATGGGAAGACCCGTCTGAAATGAACTGAAACTCTGAAGGTACTTTTACGAGTGTGCTTCAGAGCTTGCTCTCATGCATTTTGCTAAGTCAGAAGGACACCAACCACTACACGAACATGAGTAGACCAGGAACATACAGCATTGTCAAGTAAACAGGAGAAATCCTGACAGAGTTAAGTTAATGGCAAAACTCCCAGCATCTTCAACGAGGCCAGGATATCACCGTTATCTTGTTGATCAAAACAGTTACTTCACTGTTCAGAAGGACCAGACTATTGTGCCAAGAATTTCTTCATGGTCAGTCTTATTTGTACATACCTCTGTAACGATTCCTTCTTCATTCTACCAAGGTCAACTGTTGACTTGCCAAAAATATTGCAATTTGCACCCACAAAGAACTTTCTTTTGTCTTAGCAAAGAACCTGAAGTACCAAAGCTCTCCCCAGCATAACCTTACTGCTAGTCTGCAAATGAGTAATTATCACCCTTTCGCTACTGGGTACAACACCTGACGTTCATAGGTTGCTGAAGTGGCATACATACATTAAAAATGAATAGTTTGAACCAAGAAATGAAGCACTTTTTTGATTGGGCAATGTTCTGCTGCAGAAAGCTTCCTATTTTTCAGTCAATCACAAAGTACACACTTGAAGGAATATCTTCCGCGTAGTATGGACTCAACCTCAAGGTAGACTGACCACGAATACTGTATCTTCTATTTCTTCACAGTGTTTACAACTTACACTGTAACTACACTAACCAGAAGGATCTCTTATACACGCAATAGCGAGAGAGAATCAAGTTATCCACATGAGAATCAATTTTACACTGAACTAGAACAAAACTCTGCTTTCAATGTGCAGCAGACGAGCAAAAATAAGGACTCTCTTCTAACATAGATACTCTTTATGTGGAATTATTAGAGAAATCTGTTGCTAGACTGTAAAACAAGAATTTTTGATAACTAATTAAATTAACCAGTTCTTCTTGATTATTTCATCTGTTCTCCTCAGACTGAGGAATTATCACAAAGTATTCATTCTGCCAAGACACTGCCTTCATTTCAGAAGGACCTTTAGGACAGAATCGCAGGAACATAGGAAAATCCTATCTATAATATGGGATATGGCCCTCACTACTTCTTAACCTTGCTAGTCACCTCATCATAGCTGCTGGATTCTAATTTACATTTCCTTCTTCTTAACAATTCATGGTAGAATGCAATCAGACCCAGGATATATAAAAATTTATTCCATCGACTTTATTCTGCTATGTCACTCCTGTCACCTTATTGCCACCTTATCAATGACCTAATTCAAATAAGAATGTCGATTTATAACTTCATTTAAATATCCCTGAACAGCAACCTAATATACATAATGACCACTCTGGTTACAAGAAACTCCATTTTAGAGAAGATAACACCCAAGAATTACTAATTAATATCTATTTAAACAGATTTTAAGATTGGAAGGAAACAGTCTGATCATTTAGCTAGACTCAACTCTGAAATGTCCTCCACAAATTCCTCTATGTAATTTAAGCATTCATTTACTTCTAAGTTGCTTTCAAGAATGTCACTGGCAATTATTTTTACTTAAAAACCGCCCAGTTTTGACTCAGTTTATATTAAAAGTGCTAGAAGAAACATGTGCTTATCAGGACGTGATACAGTTTGAAGATAACAGTGAAAAATTTCTCAGTGTAGCTATAAAATTTAATATAGTTCAGCACCACATAACTTAGATTAAAAAAAGGTTGCTCATAATATTTATTACCCTCTAGTTGCTCTATTTCTGTTCAGTCATCCATTTGAATTGAGGCATCCTTCATCATTCATATACATCAGGCCTTCTCTTTGATCTCTAATGGTAAATTTAAAGGCTGAGTAAGTGTTCTTTGAAACACGCAGTGTGGCACAGCTGCTTATTGTTACATAGAAGACAGTAGGTCATTAAAATTGAAACTCGATTAATATAGTGGAACATCCTCCTAATAATATCCCAACTTTGAAGTAATACCCATTTCAGTGATGTCTATAATTTACAGTCAACTAGATTTCTTCAAGTGGAATAACAGTCGAGCTTTGGTTAAGGTCAGAATTAATAAAGTGCATCTTTCATCGGAAGACAGAAAGCTATTGGCAACGCACCCTGCTGCAGTACTTGCACTAATAATGCACAGAAAACAGATATACAGCCTGCCCCGTTAATCACCTGAAATTCATCAAGCCTGTGGGTTTTACCAGTTCACTGAAGGTTTTTATAATTCTATAAGAAAGTACTTTAGCATTATTTAGTTAACTCCTCATTATTTTTCAATTAGTGCTTTAAAACCTTCTAATTAGCAGGGGGTGAGCTAAACCTTTGCCTCAGAGTGTAACTAACTGGATCAAAACATAACCTTTGGGATCGACGTTCACGTAGCTTTTCACCTTTGCTTGCCCCCTTATCACTACTATCACTATTTTATAGAATTTTCAAGTCTGCCAGCGTCATGAGCACCTCATATTTGATTTCATTACATTTTCCAGCTCAAGTCCCAATTCAAAGCGTGAGATGGGTGAATCTGAATAAACATGGAGTGAGGGAAATGTGATTTTATGGACCTTCGCTTCCCATATGAACAGTAGCTGAACTCTCCGTACCAGTTTCACAAGTAGACTAACAGCTGAGCGCTCACAAGAAGTGTAACGGTCATGAACATGACTGGTCTTCCAAAATGATCTCATTCTTTAAAATTAAGAAATCTACCAGTGATCCATACTAATCTATAATCGTGATGCGCAAATTTATAACAATGTCAGGCATTTGGATTGAGGAAGATGTCACTCCTTTTTCTCACTATGTTGACTACGGGGAGGCAATTCACAAGGTAACTACTGAGGAGCTTGACTGCAGCCAGATGTGCAACCTATCTGAGCTGGAGGCTGCCACTTAAAACTTGAAAAAAAGGGAAATTGGGAGAGATTCTACACCTTATTGACTGCCACCTTCAAATCCATTATTTTAATCTTAAGCTGATGTGCAAGGGCATGAGCTATACTTGCAGACCAATAGGCTGCACCCCATGCTCTCTAAAACCCAGCTTGCTCAATCGGATCTACTCCAAGTCTGGTGATCCTGAAGAAGAGGAAGAAGAGCCTGAAGAAGAGGAGGCTTGGGGAGACCTTATTGCCCTCTACAACTGCCTGAAGGGAGGCTGTAGTGAGGCAGGAGTGGGGCTCTTCTCTCAGGTGACCGGTGACACAACGAGAGGACACGGTCTCAAGCTTCGCCAGGGGAGGTTTAGGCTTGACATTAGGAAGAAGTTCTTCACTGAGAGGGCGATTGGCCATTGGAATGCGCTGCCCGGGAAGGTGGTGGAGTCACCATCCCTGGAGGTGTTCAAAGAGAATTTGGATGAGGCACTTAGTGCCATGGTGTAACTGACAAGTAGGAGTAGGTGTAGGTGTTGGGCCATAGGTTGGACTCGATGATCTCAAAGGTCTTTTCCAACCTTATGATACTGTGATCCAACCACCCAAAGGCAGTGGAAACCGCCCTGTGTTACCAGATGAATCTGGCTGCGTAACACGTCCCCTGAAGTCCGAAAGCTCTCTCTCAGACTGGTGTAGTTCAACTCGGGGAACCATTCCTTAATTGCAGTGTAGCTTTGCATTGTAGAAATAAAAAAATTGTTAGGACAGGCATCCTCCACTCTCTGAAACTCACATCCAACGACCATCAATTTAAGCTTTTTTATCATGCAGTTATGCATTTAAAAAATAAACTTCTAGAATAGAATTTTTCATGCCCAGACTAAGACCCAAGGCAATTTCTGCTTCAAATATTAAAGCCACTCTTTTACCTACTAGAGTTGTGAGACCTTTAAAACTGTTTTTTTGTTGTTGTTTAAAAAAAAAGCATTGGGAACTTTTCTGTGTGCAACTCAAAACCAGCTGTACTTTGAAAGTAAAAACTTTCCAAATGCCTGTCTCTCTGCAGACTTTTGGCAAATCCATTTGAAAAATTGAAAACCAGGGGCCTGAGCCAAAGCTTACTGAACTCTGTGGAAAAACTCCCATGGATTTCATCAGCATTTGGATTAGGACCTAAAAAAGGTCTGAAGTAATTGAAAAATCAGTTCTGTATATAAAAAATATGAAATTTTCACTAGGTTTAGATTTATTAGACTCCTTTATGGTACTGTGGAAGAGCAAATATATTATAAGTGGTGTTAGTGATGTACATATAGTTTTGCACTGTTAATTCACCACAGAGTCGCGCAGACTCATAGATGTTACTTACATGCCTACATAATAAAAATGGTTAAATCAATCCCACATACGCCAACACCTTTACTCCATTTTAAAAAGACCTGAATATTGAGGAAAAAAAAATTATTACCATCCTAGCTCAAGTGATTTTTTAAAAAAAACAAAAAGAATTGAAAACAGAACAAAATACGGAGTAAAAATTTCCCTTCAAAAGCGTTTCACTTCGAATTCAGTGATAACAAAAATCATCATTCGGATAACTATCTCATTTTGGCCTTCCTTGCTCAGATCATCATGGAATAATGTAACATTAGCAATTTCAGATAAGATGCAGCTAATTTATGGCAGTGTAAGACAAGAGTCCAGTTTACTCAATCTAAATGTAGCAAATACAGAAAAACCCAAGTGGGTTGCGTTACCTGAAATAATGGCCACAACATCCCCTGATGTGTCAACCGTTGAATCTCTGCTGACTCAAGGATGCTACTTCCACTCAGAAGAAACTGAACAAGCCATCAACCTTGACACGCTCTGGTTTGAGCTATATATATCATGCTGAAAGAATACTATAGCATCAACTTCAGAGAAACTTTGCACACGTACGCAACAAAAAAACATGAAAGGAAAAAAACAAACCCGTTTTGAGCATTTTAAGAGAGGAGGGACGACCTGGAAATTATTTTCCACCACAGCCACCTTCATCCCTCCATAATCTGTGTCCCCCAATACCTTTTCTTGGACAGATAAGCTGTGATTGTACCTATGAAAAGTAGACAACCGTAATTTTGTGGTAGTCTTGTCTTGGACTGTGAAGGAACATGACGTCAGCTGAAGTGTAGAGCTCATTATGCCCTCCAAATGCCGACATTGCACGTATGAATATCAGTGCGCTCTACCAGATGGGTTGTTCTTGAAACATCCCAGGAAAGCAAAATTTAAAGGAACCAAGGGAAACCTGTTAAGTGGAAATCCAAAGTATGACTGGACATACAAGACTGATTCCCCATTAATAATATACCTTAAATAAAAGGATTATGCTACATGAATACTGTGTGGCTTTATTTAAAACCAGATTACGTTTGTTACAGCCTCTTAAAAAAGTAAAACCTAGATAGTGATTTTATTTTTTACTTTTTACTATTAAGTCTTCTGAAATGGAAGGTTAGAGATAGTACTCTTTCTCCTTTAGCAACACTTTTTCCACGGTTATGAACCATCAGCTTATTACTGCAGATTTTAGAAGTTTATTTCTGCTTGTGGTCTCTTAAGGACTCATATAATATAGAAAATAAAGCCCAGTGACCAGCACAATCATGATGGGAAATTCTTTCAACTGACAATTATTTTCACCCAAAGCTTACCCCAACATTACGAATCACTTGTGACCACTTAGACTTAAGTAGGACATATTAAAATTTAATGGATTTCAATGCAAAGTGCCAGCAATAGGATTGCACACACCAAGGCACTAATGTGTTGATCCTAACTGTACTTAGATGAGGCAAGTTGGAATTGCAATGCTGCCAACTAAATTTCATAGTACAACAAATGAATGAATCTCAAATCTCAAGCGGGATTTCTTTTTTATTCATTATGCATGACATTTTCCTCTTTAAATTATTAATTTTTTAAAAAATGTTATTGCTTTAGCCTTCTTAACCTTTGTACTCCTTCACTCTGTGGCTTTTGCCAGCTGTAATATCAATTACGGGAGCGGAGATTTTCCCAACAAAATAAAAACCTTTTCACAAAAAGAAGAAGAAAAAAAAGAAAGTATTTTCTATCGATGCCTTCTTTTCAATAAAGAAAAAATTTATTCCAATGCTTTAATATTCTTTATTTAATCCCTGAAAATTAACCACTCGGAGAACTATCATTTCAGTCCAGCAAAATGATGAAATTTGACTGAATTCATTAAAACCGAAGACCACCTCAGGCATTCTTCCCCACTCTCTTCCCGTGTCCGATATTCAGATTTCCATTTTCAAATATGTTCTACCTGAACCACGTGGAACGACGGAAGAACAGGCTTCAAGAAGAACTGGCTCACAATGATCTATTAAGCTGTAACCTGTTTTTTAACACACAAACTGTTCACAGGAGCTGCGACACAGAGGACTACAAGGCATATATGAAGTCTATTTATACCCACGTGTTATTGGTTCATGGTATAACCTTGGGAAAGTCACTTAGCTTCTGCCTAGTTCAACTTTCCAAATTTCCCAAAGTTACTAAAACAATAGAAATAAAAGTTTAAAAGTTACAATGGAAAGAAGTTACAAAGACTAAAGATTCACGAGAGAGCCAAACAGTCCATGTTTCTGGCTCCATCAAGCTGTTCTGAAGTTTTCTTGAGCAACAACAAAACCTTGTTGCTGTACACACTCCCAAAATTCTCCCTGATGATTTGCTACTCCCCTTCCTTTTCACTAAATCAGCTTTATGGGGCAAGGGCCATATTTTAGTCAAAACAATCGAAACCAAATAATTAAACTGTTTGATATATCACCATTTGCTTATTTCTAGGCTTTTATATGAAGATAGAACCCTTCACCATGAAGAACCAAGAAATTTCTGCAAAAAATATTTTACACAGTATCACACAGTATTG